>QRFJ01002002.1:120666-160444 GCA_006176705.1 Cocos nucifera | reverse complement strand
GTGGAGACACCGGAGTGAGAGTACAGGTACTCGTTAGAGAACGAGGGCACTGAGCGTGACCACCTCGAGTAGTCATTAGGAAGTCTACCTTCTCGTCAATGACTGACTCGATGCTGCAGTAGTGTGTCTGGTTCTTTGACCTGAGGTGCATCGACAGTTCACCTTGAGGGTGTTATAGTTTGACTACACCATTACTCGGTCTCCTAGCCATATGGAATCCTGAGGTGTATGTTGGCTATAGCATGTTCATTGTAGGAACTGGATAGCATCAAGATGGAATCTATCTACCTCGGTGGTAGAGGAGCAGCCCTATGATGATCATGAGAATCAAGTCCAGAAGCCCATGGCCATGGCAGAGTGAAATAATAGAAAGAGTTTCTATTTAGGTTTTCACATCGGACTTGAAATCGAATGATTACATCATATGACAGAGACTAGGGTTTGACGAGTTCACCTTAACCCTAATCTGATCGGGGCTCAAGATAGAAGAACTTAATCACACAAGTAGCTGCACCAAGAGGTTCGCATTCAGCTCTGATGGGTTGCCACCATATACTGCTAGGTGTCACTGGTGGATTTTGGGAGCAATTAGAATGATTTAGATGATCGATCATTCTAGCTGTTCGAATCAGAAGAGTTCTGATCCATCGAAAGGAGTTTCGATGATGTCGATGATAGAGATCATGACATATCCCATTACCATATAGAACTGAACCTAACTGGGTCACACAAATAAGGGTTTGAATCTGGTGATCATCAATTGAACTGATCCAGTTCAATTGATCTGAATGAGATTCAATTAGGTTCAAGGAAATCGTGCTAGCACTCGATTGAACCTAACGTTCTTCTTTTACTATCATAAATAAGTTGTCCTTGACTGAGCCAAAGGAGTTTGTGCTCAATCAGAGGCCTTCACTATGGTCTGACTGGAGCTTTGTCCAAGGTCAGAAAAAGGTTGTCTTATTTTGTAAGATAATTACCTACCATTTTTGGTCACCTGCCATTTCTTGTTCCTTTGACTTTGGTCAAAAGTCTGACCTTTGACTGGTCAAATGTTGACCATTGATACTTTGACTTCTTGTCCACATGTGTCATGCACCTATTGGAGAGCTGGTGGGGGCTTGTCCCCCTACCAGAACCTGGCAAGAAAGGAGGGTGCATGCCACCCTTGGCGTGTGCCCAAGCTGGAGGCGCCCAAGGAGTCCCTGTTGGACAAGGACTCCATCTCTTTTTTGGAATTTTGAATTAGAGTTCCTCCTAAGAACCAAGTTTGACTAGGTCTTAGGCACCATCTAAGGAAGGAATCCAAGGGGACTCTATTCCCACCAATCAGATTTAGATCTGATTTCACAAAGGGTTGTGATTGGTTGGGAAGAAGAGGAGTTGGATCATGCACAGGTCTATAAATAAGACCCTGCGCCCAACCCAAACAGCAATTTGAGAAAATTCCCATGCCCCAAGGCTGCCTTCTCTCCTCCTCCTCCATGCCAAGCCCATCTTCTCCCTCTCCTCTCCACGTGCCAAAAGTAGTTTTGGATCTTGGTTGGTGCAATCCAGATCAAGAGAAAGGCGATCAGAAAGCTAAGAAGGCTGCGCTGCTGCAAAGGACGACTGCTGATCTTCAAAAGAGTTTTTGAAGATCCTCCAGAATCAGATCCAGATCTGAATTTTTGGAGATGTGATAGAGAAGAAGAGGATCTCCAGATCCAACTCAAGTGGATATCCGGTAGAGGCCAGGCACTTGCGTGGCTAGATCCAGAACCTTCCGCTGCTTACAGGATCATCAATGGGTAATAGGATTACCCATATCAAGGTAAATTAAATTTGATTTAATTTATCTAAATTTTATTTTAATTTATTAAAATAATAAAAATCAGATCTAAAATATCTTAGATCTGATCTAGATCAAAGAAAAAATTTTTTTGAAATATATCTCTTGATCTGATCAGATCTGAACGAACCTGGTCCGGAAAATCAGGATTTTCCTTCAACTGGTATCAGAGCCAAGGTTCTAAAGTATTTAGATCTGATTTTAAATTTATTTTAATTAAAAAATAAGTAATTTTAGATGTCACATGAGATGTGATCAGATCTAAAATCAGAAAAAATTAAAATTAAATGATTTGGATCTAAGATTAGAAAATATGCATGACTAGTTCTAAAATAGAATAGTTCTATAGAATAGTCTTGCATGTTTTCAATTTAATTTGATTAAATCATATTTTAGATCTATTTATTTACTATTTTTTGATATTATAAGTGTTATAATAACATCTAAAAAATAGCAAATAAAAATTATTTAATTTTAAATATCATATGAGATATGATTGATGCATGTCTAGACTAGTTGTAGAATAGTTCTACATAATTGTCTAGATTAGAATTTATTTTGATTAGATCAATTTAAATCTAATTTTTTAGATTATTATGAGATAATTTAGATCTGAAAATATGCATGATTTGATACATGAGATGTATGCAAAATATGCCATGATTAGATCTAATTTGTATATGAGATATATGATATAGATCTAAAACTATTTTGTAGTATTACATGTTCCTGATTAAGGCGTTCCTCTTGGCCGTCCGGTCATAAGAACGAAGAAGGGTTTAAAGGCCCTCTCTTCCCATTCGATGGGGTGTTCTTATGATGTGTAGGGGTGCTGCGTGTTCGTCCTTAATCAGAAATCCAAAACTTACTTTCTGCAAAACCCTAGATCCTGAAACCCTAGGATTTATTGTGCATATTTTGTTTATGAACCCTACTTAATTAAGAATTAAGATTTATGGAATATTAATTAGGTCTAAAATTGAGAATTTCAGATCTAAGACATATTCATAATACTGGGTTCGGGCTTGGGTAGCTCAATTAGGTCTAAGCGGTTGATCAAACCGAATCAAGAGTTGGTTAGATGGGATCAACAATGCTTAAATTGACCAGCCTAATAGGATTAAGTCTGGGTCAAGATCGAGTCACGATCAAGCAAGACCTAATTAGGCTCAGAGGTTAGAGTCTGGATTGTAGGCTAACCCAATTGGTTCTGACTCAACAATTTGGTGTCTAAGGTAAGTTTGGCACATACGACCGACTGGTTTTTAATTGGAAGCTACTCGACCTGAATGCGTTCTTGTACGAGTTAATGGCATATTCCTTCCACCGATCTCACTTACCTGGCCATATCTGTTGACACAGTTCTGATCTGAGGTGGTCAATAATCCGAGCTAACCCATGCCACTAGGTTAGTCATAATTGTTATGACTATGACCAAGTCTAGTTTAATGAGACCTGAATCAATTCTCCCTAAGAAAAGATTAAGTCTGAGGTCTTCCACCATTGTAGATGTGCGGGCCCTTCCCGGGGTTGATTGTTCTCGGCTGGATACAGTGGCTCAGTTGCACCGAAAAAGATGCAACCATGTCTATTAGGCATTGGATGCTATGGGCTGGAGGATGAGTTGGGCTCAATATTTCGGATACGGTGAGAGACTCAATTAGGAACCCAGTCTATGCAAATGGTGGGTCTGACTTAACTAAGGAGTGGATCAATATTTCGGATACGGTGAGATTCATGAATTAGAGACCAAGTTTGGGTGCACCATGATTAGAGAATCATTGAACAAGAGTTGTTCACTCATTGGCTAACCCATCACCAATAACTGTTAGGTGAGGTGATGAGTCAGTTGGTGAGACCGCACCACCCACTAGAAATCATTAATCGTGGAGATTTTTGCATCTCTACAGAGGGAGTGTAGGGATCCGAGAAAATAGTGGGAGCTAATTTGTTTAAAAATAAAATCCCTAAATAAATTGGTCAAGTCAAAATTACAGTATCTAACTAGAATCTTTGACTCTCTACAGGAAAATGTCTGCGTCCAACCCATTGGCACGTATCCTGGACACACATAGACTGACTGGACCCAATTATAAAGATTGGCTCAGGAACTACAAAATTATTTTGGGTTTCGAGAAGTTAACCCATGTATTTGGACCAGGACCCTCCCACCTTACCAGCCCGTCCATCCACTGAACAGAGAGCGTCTCTGAAAAAAATGGATAGACGAAGATAATAAGGCCAGATATTACATGTTGGGCTCGATGTCTGATGAGCTCCAGCGCCAACATGAAGATATCGGGACTGCTCGCCAAATGTTGGCTCACCTGCAGGAGATGTTTGGTGAACAGAGTCGCGCAGCCAAATATCAAGTCACGAAATGACTTTTTAAGGCTAAGATGCGTGATGGGCAGTCAGTCCAAGATCACTGTCTGACAATGATCAAGGACATGGAAGAGCTTGAGAAGCTCGGTGTGAAGTTAGGACTTGGATCTGCAGAATGATATTATTCTGCAATCCTTGACTGATGCATATGGGCAATTCATCATGAATTACCACATGCATAAACTTCAAAATTCCTTGGCCGAATTAATGAATATGCTGGTTACCGCTGAGCTTTCTATGAAAGGTTCTAAAGGCTCAGTTCTTGCTATGGAACGGACTTCTTCCAAAAGAAAGTCTTATGGAAAGAAAAAGAAGTCTGTGAAAAAGCAAAAGGTGGAAGGATCAAAGAAGAAGAAGGCAGAGCCGAAGAAGAAAGGCCGATGGCAAAGGAAAGTGTTTCCATTGCAACAGCGACGGCCATTGGAAGCGGAACTGCCCTACTTACCTGGCCACCCTGAAGAACAAGAAGGAAGGTCCTTCTGGAGGTATGCTCGTTATTGAGTCTAACCTTACGGTTTCTTCTGCATCCAGTTGGGTGCTTGACTCTGGTTCTAGTGCTCATCTGTGCACTTCCATGCAGGGTCTTGAGGATAGCAGGAGGCTGAGGGATGGAGACATGATCCTACGCATCGGTAATGGAGCAAGAGTTGCTGCAGTAGCCGTGGGAACATACCCTCTTCGATTACCATCTGGTTTAGACTTAGTTTTGAAAGACTGTTATTATGTGCCTGCAGCTAGCAGGAATTTGATTTCTGTTTCATGCTTAGCACAAGAAGGCTTATGTGATCACCTTCTTTAAGGACCATTGTAACATTCTTTATGAAAGAAATAAAATTGCAAATGGTTTCCTTATTAATGGTCTTTATCAGCTACATATTGATGTACCTATTTCTAACTATCGAGCAAACGTGAATGCCAAACGACCTAGGGATAGTCCAAACGACAGATATCTATGGCACCTGAGATTAGGTCATATAGCAGAAGATAGGATCAACAAATTGGAGAAAAATGGGCTATTGAGTCCATTGACTTTCGAGTCATATCCAACTTGTGAATCTTGTCTTCAAGGCAAAATGACTAAACTCCCTTTTGTTGGACATGGGGAGAGGGCCACAGATCTCCTTGCCCTAGTACATACTGATGTGTGCGGCCCATTTGATGTGCCGGCTAGAGGCAATTTTGTCTACTTCATTACCTTTACCGATGATCTGTCTAGGTATGGGTATGTGTATCTTATGAGACACAAGTCTGAAGCTTTTGAAAAGTTCAAAGAATTCAGACATGAAGTAGAAAAATAAACTGAAAAACCCATTAAGGTTCTTCGATCAGATCGAGGAGGTGAATACCTTAGCCGGGAATTCCTAGACTATCTTAAGGAAAATGGCATAGTCTCTCAATGGACTCCACCAGGAACACCTCAACTCAACGGGGTTTCAGAACGGAGAAATCGGACTCTATTGGATATGGTTCGATCCATGATGAGCTTCACAGACCTCCCTGATTTTCTTTGGGGACACTTCATTATTAACTTCAATTTATCTACTGAATAGGGTTCCCTCTAAAACCGTTCCTACCACACCGTATGAGATATGGCACGGTAAGAAACCAAGTCTGAGTCATCTCAGAATTTGGGGTTGTCCGGCTCATGTCAAAAGACAACAAGCGGACAAGTTAGAGTTTAGGTCCTTTAGAGCTCGATTCATAGGATATCCTAAAGAGTCATTAGGATACTATTTCTACATTCCAGAAGACCACAATGTGATTGTGAGTCGACATGCCATCTTTCTTGAAAAATAGTTTATTCAAGATAGCGGCATTGGAAAGCAGATTAAGCTTGATGAGAAAGTCTCACAAGTACAACGAGCTAAGGACCAATTGGAACCAAATCAGGTTGAGCCAATAAGAACACTACCTCCTCCACCTCGTAGATCGGAAAGAGTTTTCCCATCCCCCTGAAAGATACTTAGGTATTATTTCAGAGGAAGTAGAGGAAAATGTTCCTCGTAGGTAATGGTGCTCATGGTGATGATCCCAAAACCTACAACGAGGCGATATCAGATATCGACTCCGAGAAATGGCTAGAGGCAATGCAGTCAGAAATTGACTCGATGCACTCAAACCAAGTCTGGACCTTGGTAGATCCACCAGAAGGTATAGTACCTATTGGGTGTAAATGGATCTTCAAGAGAAAGATTGGTGCAGATGGGAATGTGGAGACATTCAAGGCTAGACTAGTGGCAAAAGGTTATAGTCAACGTGCGAAGGCATTGACTATCAGGATACCTTTTCCCAGTGGCTATGCTAAAATCCATCCGCACATTGCTTGCCATTGCAGCCTATTTCGATTATGAAATATGGCAAATGGACGTGAAAATGGCATTCTTAAATGGATATCTTGAGGAAGATATCTATATGGAACAGCCGCTAGGTTTCACATCCAGTGATACTGATCACAAGGTTTGCAAGCTGCAAAGGTCCATATATGGACTTAAGCAAGCATCTCGGAGCTGGAACACTCATTTCAATGATGTGATCAAAAAGTTTGGTTTCATCAAAAATGAAGAGGAACCATGTGTTTTCAAAAAGGGTCAGTGGGAGCGCTGTTGTCTTCCTCGTATTGTACGTGGATGACATCCTCCTTATTGGGAATGATATTCCCATGTTGACATCAGTCAAAATATGGTTGTCCAAGGAATTCTCCATGAAAGACCTAGGTGAAGCATCCTTTATTCTAGGAATTAAGGTCTATAGGGATAGACCGAATAGGATGCTAGGACTTTCACAGAAGATGTACATAGAGGAAGTACTAAAGAGGTTTAGTATGGAAAACTCTAAGAGGGGATTAATACCCTTCAGACATGGTATTCATCTTTCCAAGAAGATGTGCCCTAGCACACCTGAGGAAATAGAACGCATGAGCAAGATCCCTTATGCTTCTGCAATAGGGAGCCTCATGTATGCCATGCTATGTACACGACCTGATATAGCCCATGCTGTGAGTGTCACAAGCAGATATCAGTCAAATCCAGGTGAAGAACACTGGACTTCTGTGAAATGTATCCTTAAGTACTTGAGAAGAACTAAGGATATGATGTTGGTCTTTGGTAATGGAGAACTCCAAGTCCAGGGATACACAGACTCGGATTTCATGTCCGATATAGATGATCGAAAGTCGACATCTGGGAGTCTGTTTGTGTGCAATGGTGGTGCTGTCAGCTGGAAGAGTTCCAAGCAAACCATGATAGCAGATTCCACCATGGAAGCAGAATATATCGCTGCATCAGAGGCTGCGAAGGAAGCATTCTGGTACAAGAAGTTTGCTGCAGAAATTGGAGTAATGCCATCAGATGCCATTCCTCTATACTGCGACAACAATGGCGCCATAGCCCTTGCTAAGGAGCCGAGGTCTCACCAGAAAATCCAAGCACATTGAGCGGCGATACCACCTCATCCGCGATTACCTCGAGAAGGGTTACGTCGAGGTCAAGAGAGTCAACTCCACAGATAATGTGGCAGACCCACTTACAAAGCCGTTGGGCCAGCAGAAGATCGAAGCCCACCTTGAGAAGATGGGACTTAGACTTGTAGCCAATTGGCTTTAGGACAAGTGGGAGATTGTTAGATATATGTGCCCTAGAAGCCAGAATTGGCTGACACTTGTAATACACTTCTAGGGGCAAAATTATAATTTTGACTATAATCAATAAAATGGGTTATTTTCTATCACATATGTGTATTTAGTGTCTGTGATACATCCTTTGAGTTAATGGTAATGATAATTCATATTTTCAAGAGTTGAAAATTTAAGACATGAATAATCATTATTAACTCATAAAATGCTCCCGACCATAGGATCATCACGAGGATGGTGATTGATCCGGAAGGTTGGTGTACAATCGCTTCTCTTTAGTAGATGAGTCTTGAGTCTATGGTGTGGAGACACCGGAGCGAGAGTACAGGTACTCGTTAGAGAACGAGGGCACTGAGCGTGACCACCTCGAGTAGTCATTAGGAAGTCTACCTTCTCGTCAATGACTGACTCGATGCTGCAGTAGTGTGTCTGGTTCTTTGACCTGAGGTGCATCGACAGCTCACCTTGAGGGTGTTATAGTTTGACTACACCATTACTCGGTCTCCTAGCCATATGGAACCCTGAGGTGTATGTTGGCTATAGCATGTTCATTGTAGGAACTGGATTGCATCAAGATGGAATCTATCTACCTCGGTGGTAGAGGAGCAGCCCTATGATGATCATGAGAATCAAGTCCAGAAGCCCATGGCCATGGCAGAGTGAAATAATAGAAAGAGTTTCTATTTAGATTTTCACATCGGACTTGAATCGAATGATTACATCATATGACAGAGACTAGGGTTTGACGAGTTCACCTTAACCCTAATCTGATCGGGGCTCAAGATAGAAGAACTTAATCACACAGGTAGCTGCACCAAGAGGTTCGCATTCAGCTCTGATGGGTTGCCACCATATACTGCTAGGTGTCACTGGTGGATTTTGGGAGCAATTAGAATGATTTAGATGATCGATCATTCTAGCTGTTCGAATCAGAAGAGTTCTGATCCATCGAAAGGAGTTTCGATGATGTCGATGATAGAGATCATGACATATCCCATTACCATACAGAACTGAACCTAACTGGGTCACACAAACAAGGGTTTGAATCTGGTGATCATCAATTGAACTGATCCAGTTCAATTGATCTGAATGAGATTCAATTAGGTTCAAGAAAATCGTGCTAGCACTCGATTGAACCTAACGTTCTTCTTTTACTATCATAAATAGTTGTCCTGACTGAGCCAAAGGAGTTTGTGCTCAATCAGAGGCCTTCACTATGGTCTGACTGGAGCTTGTCCAGGTCAGAAAAGGGTTGTCTTATTTTGTAAGACAATTACCTGCCATTTTTGGTCACCTGCCATTTCTCGTCCTTTGACTTTGGTCAAAAGTTGACCTTTGACTGGTCAAATGTTGACCATTGACACTTTGACTTCTTGTCCACATGTCATGCACCTATTGGAGAGCTGGTGGGGGCTTGTCCCCCTGCCAGAACCTGGCAAGGAGGAGGGCGCACGCCACCCTTGGCGTGTGCCCAAGTTGGAGGCGCCTAGGAGTCCCTTGTTGGACAGGGACTCCATCTCCTTTTTGGATTCCAATTAGAGTTCTCCTAAGAACCAACTTTGACTGGTCTTAGGCACCCTCTAAGGAGGAATCCAGGGGACTCTATTCCCACCAATCAGATTTAGATCTGATTTCACAAAGGGTTGTGATTGGTTGGGAAGAAGAGGAGTTGGATCACGCATAGTCTATAAATAAGACCCTGCGCCCAACCAAAGAGCAATTTGAAAAACCCCATGCCCCAAGGCTGCCTCTCCCCTCCTTCCTCCATGCCAAGTCTCTTCTCCCTCTCCTCTCCACGTCCAAAAGTAGTTTTGGACTTGGTTGGTGCGATTCAGATCAAGAGAAAGGCGATCAAAAGCTAAGAAGGCTGCGCTGCTGCAAAGGACGACTGCTGATCTTCAAAAGGAGTTTTGAAGATCCTCCAAATCAGATCTAAATTTGATTTTTTGAGACATGATAGAGAAGAAGAGGATCTCCAAATCCAGCCCGAGTGGATATCGGTAGAGGCCAGGCACTTTCGTGGCTAGATCCAGAACCTTCCACTGCTTACAAGATCATCAACGGGTAATAGGATTACCCTACATCAAGGTAAATTAAATTTGATTTAATTTATCTAAATTTATTTTAATTATTAAAATAATAAAGATCAGATCTAAAATATTTTAGATCTAATCTAGATCAAAGAGAAAAATTTTTGAAATATATCTCTTGATCCGATCAGATCTAAACGAACCTGGTCTAAAAAATTAGGATTTTTCTTCACTCTCTTTCTCTAATTTTTGCACACGCTAAACCTCTCCCAAAGCTCTATATTCTATAAAAAAATTAAAATAAAATTTATCCAATAAATAGGGAAAAAGAAGAGTCCAAGTTAGGTCAAATTTCTAGATTAGGAATATCCAAACATGGAAAGTTGTTGGGGAGACCAACTCTTGGGTGCCTCCTCCACAATTTTTGGCATGGACCAACGAGGGAGGGAGCATAAAAAGGGAGATTATTTTCATGGAATAATAGAAGAATTAATTAAAAGTGGGGGCGGCACTCAAGAAAAGATGTTTTGGTCAACAAGGTATCTATCTAATAGAATCCTAAGCAAAACCAATTTCTCCTTTGACTTGGTCTTCCACCTAACTTCCAAATATGACTTGGAGGGAGAGAGAGGGCATGAAAATCAGGAAGAAAGGGATTTTCCATGAAAAATATTTAAAAAATAGGTATGGGGGGTCTTGGGACTAGGGTGGCGCAAGGAGATAGGGAGTCCTAGTTACACTAGGACTCTTATTTTGACTTGGTCAAACAAGATCTTTTAACCAAATAAAATCAAGATTAAACCAACCCAATTAAATAAGATCCTAACCCTTTTAAAGACTTAATTAAATTAAATTTAATTCTAATTTATTTTCTAATTAAATTAAAAAATTGGGTTAATTCGAGTCCTAGTTAGACTATGAGTAGTTTTTTCTTGCATTTGGCTTATCCAATAAACCAATTGAACTTGATCCAATCAAGCCCAAACCAAATATAATTAAATCATATTTAATTAGACTTATTCTTAGCCTATTGGCTTAATCAAATTAAGCTAATTAGCAATCCAATTAGGAATCAATCCTTCTACAATACTTGCACTAGGTTAAACACCAATCGTATTGATTGTTTAACCCTAGAATGATTCTTAATCATTGATCAACCATCCGATCAGATCATAAGCTCTAATGTGTATGACCTCATAGGTTCGAACCTAAGCTGGTGGCATAGAAATAAATTTTTGTATCAATTGAAGTGACTATCTAGCAATGATACCCGATGGTCCCATAGGTCGAAGGTGTAGAACACCATCCTTAGAACCCATGCGGATATAGTTACCATATAATTCATCCCCTTGACCACAATGTTCGTAGGACACCTCAAAGTTCAACTATCAACTCTGATCAGGTTGTCCATATTATATTTCAAAATATCAAATCCATTTGATGGATTGTCCTGACCAAGGTTTTGCTATATTGAAATACAGTGATTCATTCTTCTCCAACTCTTGGAGTGGTCAATTCCATCTTGATCACGCTCTAGCTTTGTAAGTACCTGACTATATCCAGAAGCTTTCCATTGCTGAATTAGAAATTCAGTTAGTCCAGTACCAAAGCATAGTGAGTTGCTTGCAAGTCACTAAGGTGATCTCAGGTCTAAGGGATACTTATACCTATATACCATCAGAGACATTCTTGATAGTAGAATGCTCTAGAGTTGGTCACGTTCAATGACGATGTACCCATACATCTCATCTGTATGCCATACTAATATCTTCACATATCTTGATTAAGAGGATAACTAACCTATATGGCATATAGCGACTTATGCTCGATAGATGCTATCATCCTAACTAACAGCCTATCATTTGGTTGTGAATAAATTTAAGGACTAATCAATAAATTCTCTCTTTATCAAAACTAAATAGTCCTAAGAACTTCATTACAACAATGAAGTTCATTAGAAGATATAAACTTATGATGAAAAAAGATGCTAAAATATTTTTTATTAATTAATAAATTAATTATAATATCTCAACCATCAACAGGCTGATCATTGGCTTTAGGACATAATTTTTAATATTAAAATCTAAAAATAAATTATAAATTATTTTAAATTTTATCTAATATATTTATGATTTAGGTTTCTCGGATCAGCACATATAGGACAACCTTTTTACTGTAAGGGGTAAACCTTACAGCAGGACAACCTTATGGCAATATGTGCAATCCTGATATTATTTAGATTTAATCTAAATAATCTAAAATAGATCTAATATCTATTTAATTTTAGATTTAAATCAAAAAATTAAATCATAAATTTTCTTAGATCTAATCTAAATAATTCAAGATTTAGGTTCAGATCAGCACATATGAGGATAACCTTTTCATTGTAAGGGATTAACCTTACAATAGGACAACCTTATAGTAGTATATGCGATATTTAATTAATTTTAATTTTTAGATTTATTCTTAAGTATAGATAAATATATTATAAAAGAATCTAGATGCTTTGATACCATTGATGGAAAACATGTAGAATTTCATGCATAGATTTTAAAATATTTTTGAAATTAAAATAGTAGAAGATATAGATTAAATAATTTAATCTATAATATGCATGTAATCAGATTACAAAATCTTACATCAAGAATTTATAATATGTTATGATGTAAATATAAATCTAAAAATAAATTAATCATAGGTGGTATTGATCATATCAATACTTAGATCTAGAATAATTCTAAATCTAATCCTAGATCATATCTAGGTTACTAAGAGGTCAGATCTCTTATCTTTGCATGGGTCAAGAACCTATGGTTGATTTTTATTATTGCTTTTAGAGTTGCACATGCATTCGGCCTCTATAGGTGATCCACACGAACCTGCAACATAAATCGAAGATTCGTCGAATGAAGATCCACTCGAAGTGCTAGCTTCTCGTGGATCCCTCCTGATAGTCAATCAAATACATATTCTCCGGATCTCTTGGATACTCCAAGATATGAAGAATATGAGAAGAAATAAGAGAGAAATCTAACCCTTGGATCTCCCATAAATCAAAAAATAAAAGAAGAAAAAAGAAATCCTAAGAGAAGATAAATCTTCTCCTTGAGGACATCAATGGTTGATGTCCTGAAAACATCTCTAGGGTAGGACAAAAGGAGACCTTCTCCTCTAGATTCTTTTTATGTTTCTAGATCTAACATCTTTAATTTTTACTCTCAAAAATTCTCACAAAAATAAGGAGAAGAAGGGTTCTCAAAGAAACCTTAAGAGAAGACATTTTTTCTCTTCTCCTTCTCTCATCGGGACATGATCAAATCATGTCCAAAGATGATCACTGTGCTCCAACACCTTGAACCATGGATCTCCATGTCATCTCACTTTCTCTCTCTTAAATTTTTATCATAGAAAAATTATATATAAAATAAGAAGAGAGAAACATTAAAAAAAAATACAAGAGAAGACAATCTTCTCTTACCTTGTCTTCATCAAGACATCATCGTTTGATGTCCAAAAGAAAGGTCCTCCTCCAAGAGTCTTGGCATCCCAAAACCACCATGCCTTCTCCTCCTTTTCCTCAGGTTTTCAATGAATTTTTTGGGATTTATCACGTCCTCAAACCATCTCATAGAAGGAGCCCCAATAATATATGGATGACTAGGTCAAACCTAGTCTTTTATGGACTCCTATGGGGCGTCCAACTCTTAGATGCCCCTTCCTTGATTTTAGGCCTGAGAACTAGAAAACCAATGCACAAAATACTAGGGAGAAGGGTGAGAAAAGGTTGGGTGGTGTGGGAAAAAATCCAAAAGGAGGGAAGAAGTTTTTGTCAAAGGGGACTTTATTAAATAGGAAACTAATGCAAACCACTTTCTAGTTTTGACCAAGTCAAAACAAATTCTTAAAAAAATGAGAAGTGGGGCATGGAGACTCTTTCTTAGGCATAAAAATTCACATAAAATATCAAAAATAAAAGGTGTGGGCATGGGCTTTTAGGCGTAAGAGAAAGAGAGAGAGTCCCAGCCCAACTAGGACTTCTCTTGTTTAACTAGGCCAAAATAGTTTTGAATCTAATTTAAATTTTATTTAAATTAGATTAAATATAATTTAATTAAGAATGATTCTAGTCCAACTATGAGTCTAATTAAATTAGATTAAATTAATATTTAAATCTAATTTAAATCTTAAATCAATTAGATGTATCCAAGTCCTAGTCAAACAGGGAATTATTCTTTCTTGCAATTGGCTTATCCAATAAATCAACTAGACTTAATCTAATTAAGACCAAACTAATTCTAATTAAATTTAATTCAATTAGACTTGATGTCAGCCTGATTGCTCAATCAAATTGAGCTAATTAGCAATCTAATTACTAATCAATCCTCCTATAATACTTACATTAGGACAATCATCGATTAACCATCTGATTAGATAACAAGCTCTAATATGTGTGACCACATAGGTTTGAACCTAAGTCGATTGCATAGAAACTAATTTCTATACCAATCAAAGTTACCATCTAGCAATGATTTTCGATATCTAGATAAGTCGAATGTATGCAAAGCAACATTCTTAGAACCTTAGCCCATGGTTACCGTATAATTCATCCCTACGACCAATAATGCTCAAGACAACTTCGAGTATGCTATCAAACACTAACATAAGTCATCTCTTTTGTGTCTCAAAATTTTGTAAATCCCGTGACACCTCATAAGGATTACCTAACCCTAGATTTTGCTAAATTGAAATACAGCGAGTCATTTTCTTTCTAAAGTTAATCAAGAGTGGTCAATCCCATCTTGACTCGCATACCGACTTAAGAAGTACTTGACTATATCCAGAATCCTTCTAAACTTATATTAGAAATACAGACAGTCCAGCACTAAAGTACAGTGAATTGTTTGCAAGTCACCTTGGTGATCTCAGGTTTGAGGGATACTTATACCCATTGATCTTAGCAAGCTACTCTTGATAGTAGAGTGCTACATTGGTCATGTTCAGTGTAGATATACTCCTACATCTCACCTGGATGCCATACCAGTATCTCTACACCACTTGGTTATGAGAAAAATCAATGCATATGGCATACAGCGACCTACACTCGATAAGTTATCATTCTTATTAATAACTTATCATGTGATTGTGAATAGTTTAAGAACCATCCGATAAATCCTTCTTATCAATTGATTATGGTTCTAAGAATTTCATCATAATTTAGGAGTTCATTTAAGGAAGATAAAACTTTGATGATGAATTAGCCAAATAACTATTATTATTAGATTATTCATATACTAATTTCAATCATCTACCACTTAGATGATTGGCTTTAGAATATAGTTTCCAATACTTACTTGATGGTAACCATTTTTTAGATCAATCTTAGCAAAAATTATGGCTCTGGCCATCATATCTAGCTTGTCATCTAATCTAAGAATGAAAAATAATACATAATGATGATCTTATTAATGGCACGGCTATCTATGCATATTCTCTATGTACCATCCTTCTTTGGAGTCAATAATGCAGAAACCGCATAAGAACTTAAACTTTCTCTCATAAATTTCTTTTTCATCATCTCTCCATCTTGCCTTTGCAGCTTAGCAAGCTCATTAGGGTTCAACCTATAATGGGGCAAACTGGGTAGAGTAGATCTAGATACTAGATCAATGGCATGCTGAATGTTTCTTATGGATAGTAAGTAATTTGGAAGATCCTCAAGGAAGACATCATGAAATTCACTAAGAAGGCTGACTATGTGAGCTCAGAAGTGGCACTCCCAAGTCTTGAAAACATGAGAAGACAGATCATGGAAAGATGAGAGCGAGTCGAAAGAAGAATCAGTCTCAATAGTAAAGTTCAAAAATTGGGTCGGATCACTCTGAGATTGAGTTGGCTCAGTCTAGGACTGGATCGGTTAGATCTTAGAGAAAAATTTAGATAGAGAGCAGCATTTTTAGGCTGCTGGCATGGTAAACAATTGGGTTGGCTCAGTCCTATAAAGGCTGTTGGCATGGTATACAACTGGGTCAGCTCAGTCTAGGACTGAGCCAACCCAGTCGTAAGTTAGCCGGCTCAGTCTGAAACTAGGCCAGATCAATTTTCGTGGGTTATTATTTTATGTATGTGGGTTGTTTAGATTTGGAGAGTTTTTCTATGAGCTTGGGCTTGATCCTTTGTAAAGTATATATACTGAAAATAGGTCAAGGTTGAAAGGGTGCTGAAATATACTGAATAAAAGCTCTTTTCTTTCAAAAATATGTTCTTCTCTTCTTCTCTATTTCTTGATTTATTTGATCATACTTTCATAGAGATCTCTAAGAAGTACTTCCTTGTTGCTTAGCTAATCACCGATGACCACATTGATCCATGTGGAAAGAGCGCATATTTTCAATATTTGGTATCAAAGCGATGTTGCGTGGAAGGAAGAAAAGCACCTAGAGTTTACTACATCCAAGATCTATTGCATCAAATTTTATTTTAAAAATTTTTAGTTTGCTTCATGGTTGTCTCTAGATTAAGGAGGAGATTATTTACATAGAGGAACGGTGATACAGAAGTTTGAAAAGAGGATCTAGGTCTAGTTGGATCTTTTATAAAGGATAGTTTTACTGGTGTGTGATCGTGAAGGATGTTAGAAATCTATTCTTAACTTGTTTGAAGTCATGGGATCAAGTGGATTCAAGGTGGATTTTGAGAAGTTCGATGGCAAGAAAAACTTTATCCTATGGCAGCAAAGAGTAAAGGACTTGTTGGTTCAGCAGAGAATCTACAAGGTCTTGATAAAAGAAAGACCGAAAAAGATCAGTGCTGTGGATTGGAAAGAGTTGGAGGAAATTATTTTTAGCACAATTTGGATATGTTTGGCTGATCAGATTTTGCCCGAGATTTGCACAGAGACTACGGCAAAGGGGCTCTGGGAGAGACTGGAGAACACACATAAGGAAGAACATGACGAACAAGTTGTGGTTGAAGAAATAGCTGTATAGTTTGAGGATGCCCAAAGGTAGAGATCTTGTTGCACATCCAAAGGTTCAATCAGGTGTGTTCTGAGGTGATGAGTTTGGATGTGAAGATCGACGAGGAGGATCGGGCATTGCTGCTATTATGTTCTCTCCCAGGTTCGTATAATGGTTTCATAATAACTTTAGTTTATGGGAAGGAGACCCAAAACTAAGAAGAGGTTGTTGGTGTTCTCAAATCAAATTAGTAGAGGTAGAAGGTCTACAAGGAAGATCCTAAGTCTGAGATCTTGGCTGTGAATACAAGACAGAAAAGATCAAAGGAGAAGACAAGAGGAAAATCCAAAGATAAGTCAAAGTCTCACGATCAGAGAAAGATGATATTGAAATGTTATAAATGTCATCAGTCTAGACACCTGAGGAGAGATTGTCCCCTTTTAAGATCAGAGAAAGGGAAGGCCAGCAAGAAAGATAATACAACTTCTGTTAGCAGTGGAGAAGACCTACTAGTTATATCAGATGGATCCACAGAGTGTGATACTATATGGATATTAGATTCAGCATGCTCACACCACTATACTTCTCATCGAACGTGGTTTGCTATCTACCAGAAGGTTGATGGTGGAAGTATCAGTTTTAGAGATGATCACCCATGCAAAGTAGTTAGAATTGGCTCTATCAGGGTGAGGATGTACGATAGGATCATTCGTACATTATCAAATGTCAGGCATGTACTGAAGTTAAAAATGAATTTGATTTCTTTAGGCTACTTGGAGGAGCAGGATTATGCTTTTAGTAGCCAGGCTGGGAGTGGATGTTTGAAAATTTCTAAGGAAGCTTTGGTGGTGATGAGAGATAGAAGACTGAGCAACAATCTTTACATAATGGAAGGCTCAGTAGTAAATGATAGTGTAGAGGTGCTAGCAGCGGCACAGGAGGAGCAGATTTTATATTAGCTATGGCACTATCGGATGGGTCATATGAGTGACCATGGGCTCACAGAAATAAGCAGAAGAGGTATGATCCAAACCCTAAAGATGGAGGGCACAAATCTTTATGAGCCATGTATCTTTGGCAAACAACATAGGATGAAGTTTGCCAAAAGTACTAAGTGTGGTGAGGCAGTGCTGGATTTAGTGCACTTGGATGTATGGGGACCAGCTCCTATATCAATTAGAGGTGGGGCAAAATACTTTGTTACTTTCATTGATGATTTCTCAAGGAAGGTGTGGGTTTATCTGATAAAAAAAAATCAGAGGTGTTTGCCTAGTTCAGAGCCTGGAGAGCTGAAGTAGAGGAGTCAGGGAGACATATAAAGTGCTTGAGATCGAACAATGGAGGGGAGTATACTAGCCTAGAGTTTAGGAGGTACTATGAGGAAAATGGCATCAAATACCATTACATGATGAGGATGACTCTCCAGTAGAATGGTGTCATGGAGAGGATGAATTGGACACTGACCAAGAAGGCACGGAGTTTGAGGCTGCAGACATCACTCCCAAAATCCTTTTGGGGTGATGCTCTAACTTTTTCTTATTTTCTTGTGAATAGGTCCCCTCATTATAAGCTGAATGGAGGCATTCTAGAAGAGGTCTGGAGTAGAAAGAAGGTGGAGCTTGACAACCTGAAAGTCTTTGGTTGCACAGCCTATGCACATGTAGAGGCAATCAAGAGGACCAAATTGGATCTGAAATCTCAAAAGATGACATTCATATGGTATCCACAAGGAGTCAAGGGGTACCTGCTGTGGAACTCTTAGGTATAGAAGTTAGTGATCAACAGGGATGTTATCTTTGATGAGAAGAGCATCTTGAGGAGGTTTGGGATAGATGGAACTGGGGAAACAAAGATGAACAGTAGTGGCCAGTCAGAGAATGATGGCATACAGGTGAGGTGGAGCTGGGTAAAAAAGTATTATCTCAGATTGAAAATCAGCATGGAGGACTGACAGTTCAGACATATGTGCAGGAGGAGCCACAAACATCAGGCAGAGATGTGCTAGTGGAAGTGACTTTGCACAAGCCCTAGCATAATATTAAGAGACTGGTCAGATAGGCATTGATAAGGTTATTTCCTATGCACTCATCACTGCTAATGGAGATCCAGAGAATTATGTAAAGGCCATGGAGAGAGGATCATGATTCATGGATATAGGCTATGATGGAGTAGATGGAATCACTTGAGAAGAATCAGACATGGCAGTTGGTGGATCTTTAAGAGGGTGCTCCATCTATTGGCTCAAAGTGGGTGTTCATAAAGAAAGAAGCACCTTCAGAACAAGGTGAAGTCAGATTTAAGACAAGGCTGGTAGCAAAGGGATACTCATAAAGGAAAATGATTGACTATATAGAAATTTTTTCTCCTATGGTGTGTCATACATCTATTCGAGTTTTGCTGTCACTGGTGGCATAGCATAACATGGAATTGGAATAGATGGACATGATGATGGCCTTCCTTCATGGGACTTTGGAGGAAAGAATCTACATGAAGTAGTCAGATTGTTTCATGGAGATGGGACATGGATGGAAGGTATGTTTACTCAGAATGTCTTTGTATGGCTTGAGACAATCCCCTCGTTAGTGGTATCGAAGGTTTAATAGCTTTATCTTGAGCCTATATTTCAGTAGATGTGAACATGATTGTTGTATCTACGTCAAGGATGTAGATGAGGAGGATGCCCTATACCTATTATTATATGTAGATGATATGCTCACAGCGAGTAGAAGCATGGATGCTATGAAAAGGTTGAAAAGGACATTATCATTTGAATTTGAGATGAAAGATTTGGGTCCAGCTGAGAAAATCCTTAGAATAGAGATTTGCAGAGATAGGTGCAAAGAAGTGCTCCATTTGTCATAAGGAAAGTATGTCTAGAAGATTCTGAAGAGGTTTGGGATGGAGAAGGCCAAACCTGCAAAGACGCTATTGCCAAGCCATATGTCTCTCTCCAAGTTACAGTGCCTTTAGTCAGAAGAGGAGAGAGAGTACATGGAATGAGTTTCTTATGCAAATGCTGTAGGCAGTGTGATGTACACTATGGTGTGCTGTAGAACAGATATAGCATATGCTGTGAGCATGGTTAGTAGATACATGGCTAACCCTAGGAAGGAACACTGGAAAGTATTGAAATGGATATTGAGATATCTGTATGGAACAAGGGATTATGGTTTGGTGTTTGGTGGACAGCCAGGAGGATTTGGAGAATAATCTGTGAAGATGTGTGAAGGTTCATATCCTCTGAAAGAATTTGTTGATGCAAATTATGCTAATGATCTTGATACAAGGAGGTCTAGTACTGGATACCTCTTCCATGTATATGGTGGACCAATGTCTTGGAGATCAACCCTTCAGCTAATCACGGCCTTATCTACCATAGAGGTTGAGTACATCGGGATAATGGAGGCTGCAAAGGAAGCCCTTTGGCTTTGGAGGCTGATTGATGAGATAGAGGTGGAGCAGAGCAAGGTTATACTATTCAGTGATAGTCGGAGTACTTTATTGTGAGTACAGAACCCAGTCTATCTTGCACGCATAAAGCATATAGATGTAAGGTACCATAGGATCAGAGAGCTGGTGGAGGAAGGTGAAGTGGAACTGATGAAGGCCCATACCAAGGAGAATCAATGTGATGCACTCATGAAGGTACTCTCTAGAGACAGCTTTTAGAGATGTGTGGCATGGATGGGTCTATTGAGAAGAGATGAGTTCACAAGGACTTGGAAGCACCAAGGTGGAGAATGTGAGCTCAGAAGTGGCACTCCCAAGTCTTGAAAACATAAGAAGATAGATCATGGAAAGACGAGAGCGAGCCAGAAGAAGAATCAGTCTCAATAGTAAAGTTCAGAAACTGGGCCGGCTAACTCTAAGATTAAGTCGGCTCAGTTAGGAACTGGGTGTTCAGAAATTAGGCCGGCTCACTCTGAGACTGAGCCAACTCAGTAGGGAACTGGGTTGGCTCAGTCCAGTACTAGGTTAGCTAGGTCTTAGAGGAAAATCTAGATAGAGAACAGCATTTTTGGGCAATTGACATGGTACACAACTAGGTCGGCTCAGTCTGGGACTGAGCCAACCCAGTCATAGGTTAGCCGGCTTAGTCTAAAACTGGGTCGGCTTAGCTTTTGCGGGTTATTATTGTGTACGTGGGTTGTTTGAATTTGGAGAGTTTTTCTATGAGCTTGGGCTTGACCCTTTATAAAGTATATATATTGAAAATAGGTCAAGGTTGAAAGGGCGTTGAAATATACTGAATAAAAGCTCTTTTCTCCCAAAAATCTCTTCTTTTCTTCTTCTCTATTTCTTGATTTATTTGATCATGCTTTCGTAGAGATCTCTAAGAAGTACTTTCTTGTTGCTTAGCTAATCACTGATAGCCACACCAATCCATATGGAAAGAGCACATATTCCCAATAGACTACTTTCTTGAAATGACCTACCTTAGGATCCTCATGAACTTCTCTCATAGCAAGCATCCAAACTAGTGATATTTTACTCATGGTCATCTCTTAGTCCTTAGCACCTATCACATTGAGGCTTTTCTTTTTGATGTTTTCTTTTGTTCCATCATCTATTTTTCTATTGGTAGCCTTAGATGGGAAAGGATTGATCATGATTTTCTTACCCTTATGAGTAAAACTACAGGAGTTGGTTCGACCATAAATTGTAACATCATTATCAAACAGCCAAGGCCAACCTAATATGATACTTCCAACTTTCATGGATAAGACATCACACCAAACATGATCCTGGTAAGAATGGAGCTAGATTGGAACACGACATCTAAGTTTAATGAAAATAGAGGAGGAATCTATCCAAGATACATGGTACGAGCTAGGAAGATCTATAGGAGCTAATCTTAATCGCTTAACCATGTCGGTGGAGATGGCGTTGATACAGCTATCACTATCAATGATCATCTTATAAATTTAATTGCTAAATTTTATTAAGATCTAAAAAATAGATGTCCTACACCAGTCTTCACTCTTCTTAGTCTATGCTAGAACATACCTAACGATTCCAAGCCTAAGGTCAAACTCTGGTGCAACAAAACCTAGGATGTTCTCAGTACTCTCAAACTGCTTGACTAAGTCTAGATCAGCTTTATAAACTTCCTCCTTAATATTTTCTAAAATTTTCTCTTCTAACTCTTTCATAAATAAAGATCGGTTCAGGTATTGTGCAGCAAAGTGGCCATAACCATGGCAATTGAAATAATGAGATCGAGAACTAATTGTCTTAGATAGCTCTCCTACAAATCCTTTTCCTTTATCTTCTTTTCTTATAATAGGATTTGTAGGTGGAGGTCTGTTACTAGGAGCCTGGTTAGTATTAGATCTTGATCCAAAAGGATTTACTCGGCTAGGTTCAAGATGATGGATAGTCGAATACCTAGAAAATCTCTAAAAGTCCAGGATAAGTTGATAAGCTTGTTCTATTGTGGTTACCTCTTGCAAAAATAGCTCACGCTGGATATCCTCTTGTAATCTAGCTTTAAATCTAGATAAGGTAACAATCCTATCTTCGGTTACTCCATATCTCATGAGGTACTCATCAAATCTTGTGATGTACTCTATGACTGATCTATTTCCTTGAGTAAGTTTCTGCCATTGATCTAAAAGTTTTTGTTGGTAAGAGGTGGGGTGGTATTTTTCTTTTTTATCGGATCTTGTCTTCTCTGATTGAGAAGATGCTCAACATTTTTTCAATAAAGTCGGGCTTACCTAACCAACTTCATCCTAGCAAACCTAACTCTCCTTGCTTCAAACATTTCGTACCATCCAAAATAATGGTTCATGCCTGATTTCCAATCTAGGTACCCTCCGGATCTAGACAACCATAAAAACTTTGAGCTTCGATCTTCACATTCCTAAGGATATGCACATCTTGGTCGAACTGGTTATGGTGTGGTTGTGCTGCTATAGATCCATCTAGGTCTAGATTCCTTCCTCTCTATCCTATAGGTAGTTGGAGAGACTTAGGTTCAAGTTATCTTTTCCTAACTTCTTCTAGTAATACTATTCTTTCACTCATGGTTTTCATAAAATTTTTCATATCATCAAACTTCTCAGTCAAGGCATTAATGATGGTTGCTGTATTGGGATTCATATTGATATCGGGTGGGGAAATAGGCTGTTGGTACTGGGTACCTAATCTAGTGGGCATGCAAGTTCAGGATGCAGGAATAAAATGCAGTAGGAAAGAAAAAAATAAAAAATAATAAAATGCTAAAATGTGAATTACAAAATTTGAAGTGCAAAAATTTAACTTGTAGGAATTTAATTTATAGAATTTAAACTAAAGCCCTAACCAATCCAGCTCTGATACCAAATTGATGTGGGGCAACCTAAAAAAAAAAAGATCAAACTTTCTTTCATTCATCAACAACAAATCACGTCCAACCGTGGCAAATTTTTTCAAGATAAATAGTATTGCCTATACACTGCTCAGGAGGCATGATTGATTGACATGGGATCAAAGCAAAATCAATCTAAATAATGCAGATGAGTGCTAATTTAGAGATCAATAAATAATTAGTGATAATAAAGTAAATAAATAGATAGCAAAAATTAAACATGCTCATGAATAAATGCAAAATAAAATGTGAATGGAATAAAGATAGCAAGAAATTAAGCCTACAAGAAAATTCAAAAAGATAAGAAGAATCCGAATCGTGGTAGTTTTGAAACTATCCTGATTAGGGCTCTTAATCTTTTAACTAAGCAGATCCATCGATAAAGAACTAGGTCTTTACCAACATTGGATCTGAGAAAAATCAATTAAAACAATCAAAGATCAATTGAGAAGAAATGAAGGTCCATGTCAATGTTTGATCTGTAGAATAATGGATCACTCTTCCTCTCTCAGTATGATAGATAAAAATCTTGGAGGAGACAGATCTTCTCTTGGTGGAATAGGCTTGTGTAGGTAGATGGTAAAGACGATTCGAGATTGTAGAAACACTGGATCTCAAGTAGATGAAGGATAAAGAGATAGAATGAAAGTGGGCCTCACACCCTCCCCTCATGGGATGATTTTGGGTCTCACACCCTCTCTCTTTTGGAGTGATTGACATAAGTATTTATGGATAAAATCATTCATGCATTCATTATCTCATTCATGAAAGATACAAGGGTTTATATAGGATCCTAGGGGTCCTATTTCTTTAGGAATCTTATTCTCTTTACAAGAAAGAAGTCAACCTTCCCGATAAAAGAGTAAAATATTATGTATGGTTTCCAAATACAACAATATATTATATCTATTTTTTATGGAATTATGAAGAGGAAATCAGCCTTTCAACAAAATAAGTATGAAATCAAGAACTCTTAAGGAATCTTAGGAAAGAAAAGATATTCCATGTGGGTGCTTGATGCTTGGCATAACTTGGCATGAGGATCCTTGGGCATGGCACATGCTGATGTGTGTATTTCCTCCATAGGCGTGTGGAGGGTGGTGGCTCCAAAGATGACATGGACCAAGCTTGCTTCTTTATGATAGTCTCTTTCCAAATAAGGCTCTAATCCAGTACAAACTCAAGTATGGTCCTATAGACCCAAAACTAAATGCATCAAAAAAACTAATCAAAAGAATTGAAACTAAATAACTAAAGTAGAGTTAATCTGATGTGGCTTCTTCAATCTAAATTGAATCCAAATTATGTCATCGGCGCACCAAGAAGCTTGGTCATTTTGCCTTGAAGGCATGACTCACAAATCGGATATGACTCGAAAGTCAATGGACCTATTAGCCCAAATTTCTCCAATTATTAATCTTATCTTCAACTGTATGCCCTAGCCTAATTTGCCATAGATACCTTTTATTTAGACTATCCCTAGGTCATTTTGATCTTATGGCATTCATGTTTTGCTCGATATTGTACACAAAAATATCTACATGTAACTGATAGAGACTGTTAATTAAGAAACTATTTATAATTTTATTTCTTTTAAAAAGAATAGTATAGTGGTCCTTAAGGAAACTAATTATATAATTTTTATGTACCAAGTACGAAATAGAAATCAAATTCCTACTCGCAGTAGAATACATAATAATAATTCCTAAGAACTAAGATATATCCAGATGGTAATCGAAGAGCGTACAATCCAATAGCCACAACAGTAACTCTTGCTCCATTTTTGATGTGTAGGATCATCTTGCCTTCCCTCAGCCTCCTGTTATCCTCAAGATTCTGCATAAAAATGCACAAATGATCACTAGAACTAAAGTCAAACACCCAACTACATGCAGAAAAAATCATAAGGTTAGTCTCAATGACGAGCATACCTCTAGAAGGTCCTCCTTCCTTCTTATTCTTTAGGCTGACCTGGTACATAGGATAGTTCTGCTTCCAATGACCGTCAGAGTTATAGTGGAAACATTTTTCTTTCTCCAGGGCCTTCTTCTTCAACTCACCATTCTTCTTTCCCTCTATTTATGCTTCTTTGCAGACTTCTTCTTCTTTCCAAAAGACTTTTTCTCTTGGAAGAAGTCTACTCCACAGCCAAAACTAAGCCCTTTGAACTCTTCAATGTTTGCTCATCAGTGATCAGCATATTCATCAACTTAGCCAAGTTGTACTGAGGCGTATTCATCTGAAAGTTCATAATTAACTACCCATATAAATCAGTGAAGGACTGAAGGATCATATTAATCTATAGATCCTTGTCCATCAGAACACTAAGCTTCTCAAGCTCTTCTAGGTTCTTAATCATTATCAGGCAATAATCTTGGACCGACTGCCCATTACACATTTGCACCTTAAAAAGTCTTCTCAAGACTTGATAGCGCATTGTACGACTCTATTCACTATACAACTCTTATAGGTGAGCCAACATTTGACGTGTAGCCCTAATGTTCTCGTGCTGATACTGTATTTCATTAGAAATTAAGTCCAACATATAATACCTAACTTTATTATCATCATCAAACCACTTATTGTGAGATGCTCTTTGAGCAAAATCGAACGGTCTAGAAGAGTGGCAAGTTCCTGATCTAGTACATAGGATAGCTTTTTGAAACTCAAAATGATTTTCAAGTTTTGGAGCCAATCCTTGTAATTGGGTCTGGTCAATCTATGGGTATCTAGGATTTTCTAGGGATTTTGATGCAGATATTTTCCTACATAAAGTTAAAGTTTCTAGTTAGAATTGTAATTGACTTAACCAATTTATTATTGAAAAATGTATCCCAAAGCAAATCATCAGTCTATTGATGGTTGACCTATATTATAATTATAATTAATTTATTAATTAATAAAATATATTTTTGATATTTTTCATCATAAGTTTTCATCTTCCAACGAACTCCATTATTGTGATAAAGTCCTTAGGACTATTTAGGTTCGATAAAGAGTGGATTTATTGATTAGTCCTTAAAATTGATCACGATCAAATGATAGATCGTTAATAAGGACGACAGCATCTATCGAGCATAGATCGCTGTATGCCATATAGGTTGATTGTCCTCTTAACCAAGAAGTGTGAAAACACTGGTATGGCATACAGGTGAGATATAGGGGTACATTATCACTGAATATACCAACTCTAGAGCATTCTACTATCGAGAATGTCTCTAATGGGATATAGGTATAAATATCCCTTAGATGTGAGATGACCTCAGTGGCTTGCAAGCAACTCACTATACTTTGTTACTAGACTAACTAAATTTTTAATTCAATAACAGAAGATTTTTGGGCATAGTCAAGTACTCGCGAAGTCACTATGTGATCAAGATGGGATTGACCATTCCAAGAGTTGAAAAAGAATGTATCACTGTATTTCAATATAGCAAAACTTGGCTAGGATAATCCATGAGATGGATTTGATATTTTGAAATACAATATGGACAGCCTATTTAGAATTGATAGTTGAACTCTGAGGTGTCCTACGAACATTTTGATTAAGGAGATGAATTATATTGAAACTATATCTATATGGATTCTAAGGATGTTGTTCTATACATTCGACCTATTCGACCATCGGATACTATTACTAGATGGTCACTTTGATTGATATACAAATTTATTCTTATGCTATCGATTTAGGTTTGGACCAATGGGGTCACACACATTATATTTCATAATCCAATTGGATGGTTGATCAAAGATTGAGAATCATTCTCAGGTTAAACGATCAATATGATTGATGTTTAACCTAGTGCAAGTATTGCAGGAGAATTGATTAGTAATTTAATTGCTAATTAGCTTAATTTGATTAAGCTAGAGGATTGAGATTAAGTCAAATAAAATATAATTTAATTAGATTTGATTTAGACTTGATTGGATCAAGTCAAATTGGTTTATTGGACAAGCCAAGTACAAGGAAGAACTAGTCCTAGTTCAACTAGGACTTGGGTCAATCCAATTTTCTAATTTAATTAAAAAATTAAATTTAATTTAATTTAACTTAATTTAACTCTTATTGAATTAGAACCTAATTTAACTAAGTTGATTTGCTTCTAGTTTAATTTAGTTTGAGAAATCATATTTGAGCAAGTTAAATATGGAATCCTATAAGTCTAGGATTCATCTTGCTTGCACCACCTATATCCCATGCCCCCATGCCCTTTCTCTCTTGGTTTTTGGTGACAAAACTCTTCTCCTAGGCCTTCTCACACATGCCCCTCTCTCCCTCTCTTTCCTATATGGAATATGGTTGTGGACCTAGTCAAAGAGGAAGTTTGAATTTGATTTGAATTTCCTTTGGATAGAGTTTTAGGAAACTAAAACTCCTCCCATGCATGCCACCCACTCTCCCTACTTTCTCTCTGATTTATTGGTGGAAAAGAAGGATTTTGTGTGCCAATTTGTGGTGGTCCATGGTTGGAAGAATGGAGGGGGTGCTCAAGTGTTGGGCACCCCAACTTATTGCCTAAATTGAACCTGCCTTGTCTAGGTAATTGACCTAGACAAGACTCCTCCATATCTCATTATTTAAAATAAATTTTAGGATAATTTTTTTTGTGGATTCTAGACCATTGAGAGAGGTTTTTGGTATGTGAAGATTAGAGGGAAGAGCTTCTTGGGCATTGTGTTCTCATAGATACCAATCTAGGTGAGAGAAGAAAGAAGAAGAAGAGGATATTCTTCTAGGGTTTCTTCTATTCATCCATTTTCCCCCATCTTTAAGATTTATTTTTAAGAGTTTCTTAGATTTAAAGTCCCTTCTCTTCCTTTTAATCTTTGGAGAGTCCAAATCTTGAAGAAAGAAGTACCAAATCGACCGTTGAAGAAGGATCAGCATAGTACTAGCATATTGTATTGATTTTCGAAGATCGAACTTCTGATCGAGATTCGTGGACTTGTATGGATATCTCTTAGATGCCAAATGTGTGTGTAGCTTAGAGTTTTATCCTCAATCCTGGATCAATAAGTTAGAATATCTAGCTTGCACAGGTAATATAGATCTGATCATCTGTTACATACCTGCAATAGATCTAGTGTAGATCTATGTTGATGCAATCAACACCTTCTCTTCTTTCTTATATTTTTAATTTTTGATTTAATCTCATGCCATAATCATATAATAAAATCTTAGATCTAAGATCTTCTCTATATAAATAAATTTTGATTTATTTCAGTCTTTCGCTATCTGATCATGAAAAAATTTTAAGATCTATCCCTAAAACCCTAGATCTGATTCCTTCAATTGGTACCAGAGCCTAGGTTCATTATTATATGATTATATATGCATATTTAGATTATTTTTTAGATTACATCTAATTTATAATCTAATTATTTAATCTAAATTTAAAAATTATGATCACACGAATTGATATAAGATTGTCCTATTGTAAGGTTTATCCCTTACTGTGGAGAGGTTGTCCTAGTTCGTATAGATATATTTTTTATTATAAATTTATTAAATATAATTTTAATTTTATTTATAATTTATTAGATTTAAAAAGTTTTATATTTAAAAATAAAAATTTTAGATTGCACGGATTGATTATAAGATTGTCCTGCTGTAAGGTTTACCCCTTATAGTGGAGAGGTTGCCCTAGTACGTGCTGATTTAAAGCATTAACCATAAAATTTTAGATTAGATCTAAAAAATTTTATGATTTGATTAAAAATATTTTAATCTAATTTTAATCATCATAAATATGTTAGATTTGATCTAAGATAATTTATGATTGATTGAAATTGAAATGGTTTCACTTACATGAACCTATTTAGATTAGATCCAAAGAGTTTCATGCTTTTTTTTATTTGCATATTGATTATGATTCAAATATGTAACTTGATTGGTAGAACCATATTGTTAAGATATTTTATAAATATGAAAATTATTTTTAAAAAGTCGAACCCCAACCCTCAGTCCAAAACATAATTAAGAATTAAGAAGTTGTTTGATTATGATCTAGGATTATGAATTAAAGATCCTAAGGCATAAATCATAATACATTGGGTTAAATGGGTTATTGAAGATTAGGTCCATTAATTGGATTAGACCTAGGGTTATATTAAAGAATGGACTTAATTAGAGAATTGACTAAATCTAATCAATTATTGTCTTTGATTAGGTCAAGGATTTTCTAGATCAATTACAATAGTTATAGTTGGTCAAGTCCATATCTTTAACGATACTCAAGATGGACTTGATTCTTAGCTACGAAGTCTAGCATGAACTATTAGGTTGATCTAATCAAGACTAATTAATTCAGTTGGTGTCTACGGTAAATCAGATCGGTGGTCTTTAATTAGTAGCCCACTTACTTGGCCATTTCTGATGGTGTCTAAGGCAAGCTTTTGTAAATCCTCCCATTGATCAAAGTTACCTATCCTCTTGGAAAAATTATGTTTTGATCAGATCACTTGACTATTTGAGATAACCCATGTCAGCTAGGTAAATCAGTGTGATTGATTTAGGTGCTCCTAGACCAGCTTATTATTGATCGCTCTTAAGCTGACTTGGTGAAGTCAGTGGGAGAATCATGACAAGTTGGTTTATCTAATCTTCTCTTCTCCTTAAATTAAAATCCTTTAAAATTATTAGATCCTTAAAATAAAATAATTATGGTGATAACTAGATCATAGACTCCCATTAAGTAGTTTATAATGGGTCCATCAGTTGGATAATCATTAGTGGCTCAAATGCCTGGTGCTTATCGACTGATGGAATTATCATTCATAATATAATTTTTTAATTGCATCTTTCTAAATGATGGTTAGGTTGACCAACCAAAGTTGGACTTAATCATTCATTGATTTGATGGACCAAGTATGGTCATGTTAATGGTTGGACCTAATTGGACCATTTTAGTGGAGGCCAAAGCCTACTGATTAGAGACTAGGACAAAATTAAATTACTAAAAGTTATTTAAAAAAATAATTGATTATGAACCTATCCTTAGATGTACATGGATTGACCAACCAAAGTTGAGCTCATGTGCGGTCTATGTGGATTCTAGTATCCACTAAGAAATTAGGATAATTCCTCAAATTGGAGGTAGAGACGACCAATTTGAATAAAATAATAGGAGAACCTTTTGATTAATGTCCAAATCTTTAGGTTTAATAAATCAATTACTAATTAGATTTTGATTTTTTTTGTATAGATATGGCCACTTTTCTATCACTTCGATCATTATTGGACAATGATAAGTTGGTGGAACTCAATTTTGATAGCTGGTACTAAAAGTTGAAGATAGTCTTAAAGCATGAACGGATCCTGTATGTATTGACAGATCCTATAACTGAGGAGCCAGCTCCTAATGCATGTGGAATAATTAGAGATACTTACCAAAAGTAGCTCAATGATCAAACCATGGTGCACTACATTATGCTGGCTGTCATGAGTGACGAGTTCAATCATAGATTTAAAATGGCTCAGCCAAAGGATATGCTTTAAGTGTTGGAGGATTCTTTTGACACACCCGATAACGTTTAAAGGCATAAGACTAGTTATGCCATCTTCAATGCTAGGATGCAGGATATAGCCTCTATTACTGATCATGTACTATACATGATCAATCTAATAGAGCGATTGAGCAAGCTTGGCTTTTTCTTGCATAAGCAGCTTGGGAAAGATGCAATACTGAACTCGCTGCCTATCTCCCATTCCTCACTCATTATAAAATGATAAAACCTGAAGTCGACTACCATGGGTTACTGGGATTGCTTCAAAACTTTGAGAAGGATCACTAACTCCATAAGAAATCCATGAACTTAATGGAAGGTTCATGCTCTGGCTCTCGATCCTTTAGGAAAGGAAAGAAGAATAAGAAGAAGAAGGGCAAGAAGGTGCAAGTTCAAGCTAGGACATCTATGTAAGGCTAGACCAGAAAGATCAAGCCTAATAAGAGTCAAGTTGAATGCTTCTTTTATAAGAAGTGGAGGTACTGAAAGAGGAAGTATCCTCAGTACATTAACTCCTTGGATCCGAACAGGCAGAGAAAGAAGCAAGCTATTGCTGGGTAAGGTATTTATATGAGAACTTCTTGCAATTTTTTTATTTATGATTTTACTAATTGGATATTAGATACCAATATTTCTTACCACATTTGCAATTCATTGTCGGGATTGCAGGTTAGTAGGAGTTTTGAGCAAGGCTAGAGGTTCCTGAATGTTGGAGATAAAAGATCAGTTCCAGTTCTAGCATTAGAAATCTTGAAACTTGTATTTGAGTTCCATACTATTATTCTTGATGATTGTTATTTTTATTAAAGTTTCTTTTTAAATATCATTTCTATAGGCCTTTTGGCAAAAAATAATTATAAAATTTTAATAAAAAAATAATTTTATAATATCATTATGAATGGTGTTACTATTTTCTCTAGATATTTGAACAATGGTGTGTATATGTTATTACAACCAGTTAACATAGTCTTTTCAACTAGCAAGCTTTCTAGATTAGATAATCTGTCAGATATCTACTTATGATACTGTAGGTTATGTTACATAAACAAGAACAGGATAAACATGTTGACTCAAACGGAAATCCTCAAAGTAAGTGCTTGTGAATCACTTTCAACTTGTGAATTTTATCTTCTTGGTAAAATGACCAAGTCACCTTTTACTAAAAAAGATGAGAAAGCCACTGAGCTCTTAGATCTAGTACATACTGATGTATATAGACCAATGAGCACAAGTACCAAAGGTGGATATTTCTACTTCATCACTTTCATAGATTATCTATCAAGATATAGATATGTCTATTTGATAAAATACAAGTTAGATTCATTTAAAATATTCAAATGATTATGAAGTAAAGTTAAAAAATAAATTGAAAAGAGTATTAAAACTCTTCAGTCTGATCGAGGAGGTAAATATCTTTCTAGTGAGTTTCTCATATATCTAGGAGAGAATGAAATTCTCTTCCAATAGACTCCTCCAAGAACACCACAGCATAATGGTGTGTTTGAAAGGAGGAATTAGACTTTATTGGGCATGATCCGATCTATGATTGATTTTGCCAGCTTGCCGATATCTTTCTAGGGATATGCATTCGAATCAACTTGCTATCTGTTAAATAGGATTTCAAATAAGTCTATAGTTAAGACTCCATATGAGATATGGATAGGGCATAAGCTAGCACTTTCATACCTTAGGATCTGGAGGTGTCCGACTTATGTCAAATGGTTAATTATAGATAAACTTTGATCGAGGTCTGACAAGTGCACATTCATAGGATACTCAAAAGAGATCAAAGGATACTTTTTCTATCATATTCATAAACAAAAAGTATTCATCAGTCTTAAGATAATCTTTTTAGAAAAGGAGTTCCTTAGTGAAGAAACTATTGCCTTTAAGGTTGAACTTGATGAAGTTCAACAGGTAGAAAGATTGACACCTATAGCTAAACTTGGGTCAGATTTGATTAGATTAGATCCTAAGCCAAATATACCTACACTATTAAGATGATTCAGTAGAGTACCATATCAGCTAGATAGATACTATGATTTCTTGGTCCAGGATGATGATTCCATCAAACTCGATGAGAATGATGAGGATCCAATCATCTATATGGATGAAATGCAGAGATCTGATTTTGAAAAATGGCTCGAGGCCATGAAGTTCGAAATGGAGTCCATTGGTTGATCCACCCGAAGGGGTTAAATTCATTGGGTGTAAGTGGGTCTTCATAAGGAAGGGAGCGCAGACGAGAAGATGGAGATCTATAAAGCCCATTTGGTTGCCAAAGAATATCGTCAATGTTATGGTATTGACTATGACGAAACGTTCTCTCCTATGGTAATGCTCAAATCCATTCGGATAATGCTTGCTATAGCTATCCATCTGGATTATGAGATCTGGCAGATGGATGTGAATACAGCTTTTCTGAATGGAGAGCTGTCCAAAGAGATGTATATGATACAACTTGAGGGATTTACATCCATAGATAAGTTCAAGGTGTGCAAGCTTTAAAAATCCATTTATGGATTGAAGCAGGCATCTTGGAGTTGGAATATGTATTTTGATAAGGTGATCAAAATGTATGTCTTCATTAAGAACGGATAAGGACCCTGCATTTATAAATGGGAAAAATAGTCTAGCAATTATATTTCTTATTTTGTATGTAGATGACATTCTTCTAATTGGAAATGACATCCCCGCACTGTAGGAAATAAAAATTTGATTATCATTGTAGTTCTCCATGAAGGACTTGGGTGAAGCATCTTACATCCTAAGGATGAAGATCTATAGGGATAGATCTAAAAGGATGCTTAGATTATCTCAGTCCATGTACATAGATACTAATGCTAAAGATGTTCGGCCTGAAAAATTTCAAAAAGAGCTATCTTTCGATAGGCCATGAAATTTTTCTCTTTAAGAAGGATTATCCGACAACTCCTGAAGAGAGAAAGTGTATGAGTAGAGTCTCATTTACTTTGATAGTAGAATCTATCATATACGCCATGACATGTATAAGCCAGATGTGACATACTCACTAGGAGTAGTGAGTAGATATCAATCTGATCCTAGAAAAAGTTACTAAAAAGTGGTTAAAGTAATTCTTAAGTATTTAAGAAATACTAAGGATCAATAGTTGGTTTATGGTGAGTCAGATTTGAAATATGGGGTTTACAGACTCTAGCTTTCAATCTGACCATGATGATAGTAAAAGCGTGTTGGGTTATATCTTTACACTAAATGATGGAGCCATCTACTGAAAGAGTTTCAAGCAGCATACAATGGCAGACTCTATTTACGAAGTAGAGTACATCGCAGCATTTGATGCTGCGAAGAAAGCTGTAGGGCTAAGGAAGTTCATCACCAAGCTCGATAGCACCCTCCCTTGATAGCCTGATCCTGCTCTACTTTGACAGCACTAGTGCCATTGCTCAAGCGAAGGAATCGAAGGCACACCAACAGATGAAGAACATACCATATCGCTTCTACCTGGTTCGAGAGATCATGGATTGAGGTGACGCCGATCTTCAAAAGATCGATGAAAAGAAGAACCAAACTGACTCTTTCACTAAAGTCCTGGCGATAAAGAAGTTTGACAATCACAAGTCGAAGATGGGTATTAGATACTGTGCCGAGTGGCTTTAGGATAAGTAAAAGTTGTTGAAAAATGTATCCTAAAGTCAATCATTAGCCTATTGATGGTTGAACTATATTATAATTATAATTAATTTATTAATTAGTAAAATATATTTTTGATATTTTTTATCATATGTTTTCATTTTCTAATGAACTTCATTATTATGATGAAGTCCTTAGGATTATTTAGACTTGATAAAAAGAGGATTTATCGATTAGTCCTTAAAACTGTTCATGACCAAATGATAGGTTGTTATTAAGGATGACTGCATCTATCGAACATAGAATGTTGGTATGGCATATAGATGAGATGTAGGGGTATATCATCACTGAACGTGACCAACTCTAGAGAATTCTGCTATCAAGAATATCTTTGATGAGATATAGGTATAAGTGTCCCTCAGACTCACCTCAGTGGCTTGTAAGCAACTCACTGTGCTTTAGTACCAAACTAACAGAATTTTTAATTCAGTAACGAAAGATTTTTGGGCACAGTTAAGTATTTGTAAAGTCGGTGTGTGATCAAGATGGAATTGACCACTCCAAGAGTTAGAAAAGAATGTATTATTATATTTCAATTTAGCAAAATATTGGTCAGAATAATTTATGAGATGGATTTAATATTTTAAAATATAATGTGGATAGCCTGATCAAAATTGATAGTTGAACTCTGAGATGTCCTATGAGTATTTTGGTTAAGAGGATGAATTATATGGAAACTATATCCATATGGGTTCTAAGAATATTGTTCTGCATATTCGACCTATCCGACCATCAGGTAACATTACTAGATGGTTACTTTGATTAGCATAAAAATTTATTTCTATGCTATCGACTTAGGTTCAAACCTATGGGATCACATATATTAAAGTTCATGATCCAATCAGATGGTTGATCAACAATTAAGAATCGTTCTAAGATTAAACGATCAATATGATTGATGTGTAACCTAGTGCAAGTGTTGCAGGAGGATCATTAGCTATTTGATTGCTAATTAGCTTAATTTGATTAAGTCAGAAGGCTGAGATTAAGTCTAATTAAATATGATTGAATTAGATTTAGTTTGGACTTGATTGGATCAAGTCTAATTGGTTTATTGGATAAGCCAAGTGCAAGGAAGAACTAGTCCTAGTTCAACTAGGACTTAGGTCAACCTGATTGTCTAATTTAATTAGAAAATTAAATCAAAATTAAATTAAATTAAATCTAATTTAATTAGGTTTTTACTTGGATTAGGATCTAATTTAATTGGATTGGTTTGCTTCTAGTTTAATTTGGTTTGAGAAATCATATTTGATCAAGTAAAATATGGAATCCTAGTAAGACTAAGATTCATCTAGCTTGCACCACCTATATCCCACGCCCCCATGCCCTTTCTCTCTTGGTTTTTGGCAAGAAATCTTTTCTCCCAGGCCTTCTCATGCACTCCCCTCTCTTCCTCTCTTTCCTATATGGAATATGGTTGTGGATCCAATCAAAGGAGGATGTTTGAATTTGATTTGAATTTCCTTTGGATAGAGTTTTAGGAAACTAAAACTCCCCCCATGCATGCTGCCCACTCTCCCTATTTTCTCTTTGATTTATTTAGTGAAAAAAAGGATTTTGTGTTCCAATTTGTAGTGTTCTAATTGGATTAGGATCTAATTTAATTGGATTGGTTTGCTTCAAGTTTAATTTGGTTTGAGAAATCATATTTGACCAAGTAAAATATGGAATCCTAGTAAGACTAAGATTCATCTAGCTTGCACCACCTATATCCCACGCCCCCATGCCCTTTCTCTCTTGGTTTTTGGCAAGAAATCTTTTCTCCCAGGCCTTCTCATGCACTCCCCTCTCTTCCTCTCTTTCCTATATGGAATATGGTTGTGGATCCAGTCAAAGGAGGATGTTTGAATTTGATTTGAATTTCCTTTGGATAGAGTTTTAGGAAACTAAAACTCCCCCCATGCATGCCGCCCACTCTTCCTATTTTCTCTTTGATTTATTCAGTGAAAAAAAGGATTCGGTGTTCCAATTTGTAGTGGTCCATGGCTGGAAGAAAGAAGGGAGCACCCAAGTGTTGGGTGTTAGATATGTGTGCCCTAGAAGCCAGAATTGGCTGACATTTGTAATACACTTCTAGGAGCAAAATTATAATTTTGACTATAAATAATAAAATGGGTTATTTTCTATCACATATATGTATTTATTGTCTATGATACATCCTTTGAGTTAATGGTAATGATAATTCTTATTTTTAAAAGTTAAAAATTTAAAACAAAAATTTTCATTATTAACTCATAAAATGCTCCTGATCGTAGGATCATCATATGGATGGTGATTGATCCAGAAGGTTAGTGTACAATCACTTCTTTATAGCAGATGAGTCTTGAGTCTATGGTGTAGAGACACCAGAGCGAGAGTACAGGTACTCGTTAGAGAATGAGGGCACTGAGCGTGACCACCTCGAGTAGTCATAAGAAAGTCTACCTTCTCATCGATGACTGACTCGAAGCTGCAGTGGTGTGTCTGGTTCTTTGACCTGAGGTGCATCGGTAGTTCACCTTGAGGGTGTTATAGTTTGACTACACCATGACTCGATCTCCTAGCCATTTGAAATCCTGAGGTGTATGTTGGCTATAGCATGTTCATTGTAGGAATTGGATTGCACCAAGATGGAATCTATCTACCTCGGTGGATGAGGAGCAGCCCTATGATGATCATGAGAATCAAGTCCATAAGCCCATGGCCATGGCAGAGAGTGAAATAATAGAAAGAGTTTCTATTAAGGTTTTCACATCGGACTTGAATCGAATGATTAAATCATATGATAGAAATTAGGGTTTGACGAGTTCACCTTAACCCTAATCTGATCGGGGCTCAAGATAGAAGAACTTAATCACACAAGTAGCTGCACCAAGAGATTCATTTTTAGTTTTGATGGATTGCCACCATATACTGCTAGGTGTCACTGGTGGATTTTGGGAGCAATTAGAATGATTTAGATGATCGATCATTCTAGTTGTCTGAATCAGAAGAGTTCTGATCCATCGAAAGGAGTTTCGATGATGTCGATGATAGAGATCATGACATATCCCATTACCATATAAAACTGAATCCTAACTGGATCACACAAACAAGGGTTTGGATCTAGGATATCATCAATTGGACTAATCCAGTTCAATTGATTTGAATTAGATTCAATTAGGTTCAAGAAAATCATGCTAGCACACGATTGAACCTAACATTCTCCTTTTTCTATCATTAAAAGTTATCTCGACTGAGCCAAATGAGTTTGTGCTCACTCAGGTACCTTTACCTTGGTCTGACTGGAGCTTGTCTAGGTCAGAAAAGGGTTGTCTTAATTTATGAGATAAATTTGAGACAACACCTACCATTTTTCATCACCTGCTAATTCTTGTCCTTTGACTTTGGTCAAACGTTGACCTTTGACCCTTGGACATCTGCCCATGTGTCATGCACTTATTGGAGAGCAGATAGGGGCTTGTCCCCTCCCTAGAAATTTGGAAAGAAAGGGGCACATGCCTAGGATGGCATGTGCGCCCATGGATAGGGATGCCTGGAGTCCCATACGGATGGGACTCCAGGTTGCTTCTTGGATTCAAACTAGGTGACCCTCACCTATAGACTTTGACCAGTCTTAGGCGCCATCCTTAAGGATGAATCTATGGGTCTCTCATCTGATTGGATCAGGTGATGTCATCCCATCCAATCAGATTTAGATCTGATTGAATGAAGCAACGTGATTGGCCGGGGTAATGATGCAGCACTGCATGGCGCAGGGATCTATATAATAGACCCTATCTACGCCCAACTTTTGTACCGACTTCTCTCTTAGCCCACGCCCTAAGGCCTGCCCCTCTCCCTCCTCCATGCCATCTTTTTGATCCCTCTCTCTCCTCTCCATGCCCAAGGTAGTTGGGCTTCAGATTAGTGCGAGTCAGGCAAGAAAAGGCTGACGAAAAAGAAAGAAGGCAGCACTACTGCAGAGACGATGGGTGATCTTCAGAAGAAGTTTTGAAGATTCTCCAAATCAGCTTTAGATCTAATTTTTGAAGAAAAGAAAGAGAAGAAGAAGATCTCTAGATCTAGCCTGAGTGGATACCGGTAGAGGCCAAGCGCTTGCGTGGCTAGATCCAGAACCTCAGGCAATCAGTAGATCATCAATAAATAATTAGATTATCCAAAATCAAGATAAAATTAATTTAGATTTAATTTAATTTAATTTTTTTATTGATTAAATCATAAAATCAAATCTAGAAAATGTCAGATCTAATTAGGATCTAAGAAAAAATTTTTGAAATACGTCTCTCGATCCAATCAGATCTGAACGAACCTGACCCCGAGAAATCAGAATTTTCCTTCAACTGGTATCAGAGCCAGGTTCTTATAAAATTTATTTAGATCTAATTTAATCTAATAAATTTATAATTTTAGATATCACATGAGATATGATTACATTTGAAATCAAAAAATTAGAAAATTAAAATTAATTAATCTAGTTCTAATATGTATGAGATACTTAACTAGACTAGGAATAGAATTATTCTATGTAGTCTAGTTTAATCATAATTTTTATTTGATTAAATATAATTTTTAGATCTATTTACTTACTATTTTCTAATCTTATAAATATTATAATCAGATCTAAAAATAGAAAATAAATTTAATTTAATTTGTTCATATGAGATATGATAGTTGCATGTTTAGACTAGTTGTAGAATAGTTCTACAATAGGGTCTAGATTAAATTTTATTTGATAAGATCAAATTTAAATTTAATTTTTTAGATGATTATGAGATAATTTAGATCTGAAAAACTTGCATGCATGATACATGAGATGTATGCAAAATATATTTTAATTAGATCAATTTCCTTATATGTGATATATGCTTAGATCTAATTAGTTTTTGTAGATTAGTTGTATTTCTGATTAAGGCATTCTCCTTGGCCGTCCGATCATAAGAACAAAGTAGGGCTTAAAGACCCTCTCCTTCCATTCGATGGGATGTTCTTATGATGTGTAGGGGTGCTGTACGTTCATCCTTAATCAGAAATTGAAAACTTACTTTCTGCAAAACCCTAGATCCTGAAACCCTAGGATCTTATTTGCATGTTTTGTTTTTGAACCCTAAACTTAATTAAGAATTAAGAATATGAAACATATTAGGTCTAAAATTGAGAATTTTTAGATCTAAGATATGTTCATAAAATTGGGTTCGGGCTTGGGTAGCTCAATTAGGTCTAGCGGTTGATCAAACCGAATCAAGAGTTGGTTAGATGGGATCAACAATGCTTAAATTGACCAGCCTAATAGGATTAAGTCTGGGTCAAGATCGAGTCACGTGAGTGATCGATCAAGCTAAGACCTAATTAGGCTCAGTGGTTAGAGTCTGGATTGTAGGCTAACCCGATTGGTTCTGGCTCAATAATTTGGTGTCTAAGGTAAGTTTGGCA
>QRFJ01002002.1:55556-119666 GCA_006176705.1 Cocos nucifera | reverse complement strand
ATTATTTCTACATTTCAGAAGATCATAATATGATTGTGAGTCGACATGCCATTTTTCTTGAAAAAATAGTTTATTCAAGATGGCGGCATTGGAAAGCAGATTAAGCTCGAAGTGAAAGTCTCACAAGAGCAACGAGCTAAGGACTAAATGGAACCAAATCAGGTTAATCCAATCAATACACTACCTCCTCCACCTCGTAGATTGGAAAGGATTTTCCATCCCCCTGAGAGGTACTTAAGTACTATTTCAGAGGATGTAGAGAAAATATTCCTCGTAGGTAATGGGATCCATGGTGATGATCCCAAAACCTATAACGAGACGATATCAGATATCGACTCTAAGAAATGGTTAGAGGCAATGAAGTCAGAAATTAACTCGATGCACTCAAATTAAGTCTGGACCTTAGTAGATCCACTAGAAGGTATAGTACTTATTGGGTGTAAATGGATCTACAAGAGAAAGATTGGTGCAGATGGGAATGTGGAGATATTCAAGGCTAGATTAGTGGCAAAAGGTTATAGTCAACACGAAGGCATTGACTATCAGGATACCTTTTTGCTAGTAGCTATGCTAAATTCCATCCGCACATTGCATCTTGTTGTAGCCTATTTCGATTATGAAATATGGCAAATGGATGTGAAAACGACATTCTTAAATGGATATCTTGAGGAAGATATCTATATGGAACAGCCACTAGGTTTCACATCTAGTGATGATGATCAAAGGTATGCAAGCTGCAAAGGTCCATATATGGACTTAAGTAAGCATCTCAGAGTTGGAATACTCATTTTAATGATGTGATCAAAATGTTTGATTTCATCAAAAATGAGAAGCCATGTATCTTCAAAAAGGTCGGTGGGAGCGTTGTTGTCTTCCTCGTATTGTACGCAGATGACATCCTCCTTATTGGGAATGATATTTTCATATTGACCATAGTTAAAATGTGGTTATCTAAAGAATTCTCCATAAAAGACCTAAGAGAAGCATCCTTTATTCTGGAAATTAAGGTCTATAAAGATAGACCGAATAGGATGCTAGGACTTTCATAGAAGATGTACATAGAGGAAGTACTAAAGAAGTTTAGTATGGAAAACTCTAAGAGGGGTTTAGTACCCTTTAGGCATGGCATTCATCTTTCCAAGAAGATGTGCCCTAGCACACCTGAGGAAATAGAATGCATGAGCAAGATCCCTTATGCTTCAGCAATAGGGAGCCTCATGTATGCCATGTTATGTACACGACCTGATATAGCCCATGCCGTGAGTATCATGAGTAGATATCAGTCGAATCTAGGTGAAGAACACTGAACTTTTGTGAAATGTATCCTTAAGTACTTGAGAAGAACTAAGGATATGTTGTTGGTCTTTGACAATCGAGAACACCAAGTTCAGGGATATACAGACTCAAACTTTATGTCCAATGTAGATGATCGAAAGTCGACATTTGAAAGTCTATTTTTGTGCAATGGTGGAGCTATCAGTTGGAAAAGTTTCAAGTGGATAGTGACAGCAGATTCCACCATGGAAGCAGAATATATCACTGCATCAAAAGCTACAAAGGAGGCATTCTGGTACAAGAAGTTTGCCGTAGAGATCAGAGTGATGCTATCAGATGCCATTCCTCCATACTATGACAATAATGGTGCCATAGCCCTTGCTAAGGAGCCGAGATCTCATCAGAAATTCAAGCACATCGAGCGGCGATACCACCTCATCAGCGATTACCTTGAGAAGGATTACATCAAGATTAAGAGAGTCGACTCCGCAGATAATGCGGTAGACCTGCTTATAAAGCCATTGGGCTAATAGAAGATCGAAGCCCACCTTGAGAAGATGGGACTTAGATTTGTAGCTAATTGGCTTTAGGTCAAGTAGGAGTTTATTAGATATATGTGCCCTAGAAGCCAGAATTGGTTGATACTTGTAATACACTTCTAGGAGCAAAATTATAATTTTAACTATAAATAATAAAATGGGTTATTTTCTATCACATATTTGTATTTAGTGTCATGATACATCCTTTGAGTTAATGGTAATGATAATTCTTATTTTCAAGAGTTGAAAATTTAAGACAATAATTTTCATTTTTAACTCATAAAATGCTCCTGACCGTAGGATCATCATGAGGATGGTGATTGATCCGAAAGGTTAATGTACAATCACTTCTTTATAGTAGATGAGTCTTGAGTTTATGGTATAGAGACACCAGACTGAGAGTATAGGTACTCATTAAAGAACGAGGGCACTGAGCGTGACCATCTTGAGTAGTTATAAGGAAGTCTACCTTCTCGTCGATGACTAACTCAAAGCTGCAGTGGTGTGTCTGATTTTTTGACTTGAGGTGCATTGGCAATTCACCTTGAGGGTGTTATAGTTTGACTACACCATGACTCGATCTCCTAGCCATTCGGAACCCTGAGGTATATGTTGGCTATAGCATGTTCATTGTAGGAATTGGATTGCACCAAGATGGAATCTATCTATCTTGGTAGATGAGGAGCAGCCCTATGATGATCATGAGAATCAAGTCCATAAGCCCATGGCCATGGCAGAGAGTGAAATAATAGAAAGAGTTTCTATTAAGGTTTTCACATCGAACTTGAATCGAATGATTAAATCATATGATAGAAATTAGGGTTTGACGAGTTCACCTTAACCCTAATCTGATCGGGGCTCAAAATAGAAGAACTTTATCACACAAGTAGCTGCACTGAGAGGTTCATCTTCAGTTTTGATGGGTTGCCACCATATACTGCTAGGTGTCACTAATGGATTTTGGGAGCAATTAGAATGATTTAGATGATCGATCATTCTAGTTGTCAGAATCAAAAGAGTTCTGATCCATCGAAAGAAGTTTTGATGATGTCGATGATGGAGATTATGACATATCCCATTACCATATAGAACTGAATCTAACTGGATCACACAAATAAGAGTTTGGATCTGGATATCATCAATTGGACTAACCCAGTTCAATTGATTTGAATCTGATTTGAATCAGATTCAATTAGGTTCAAGGAAATCATGCTAGCACATGATTGAACCTAACATTTTCCTTTTTCTATCATTAAAAGTTATCTCGATTGAGCCAAATGAGTTTGTGCTCACTTAAGTACTTTTACCTGATCTGACTGGAGCTTGTCCAAATCAGAAATGGGTTGTCTTAATTTATGAGATAAATTTTAGACAACACCTATCATTTTCCGTTACCTACTAATTCTTGACCTTTGACTTTGGTCAAATATTGATTTTTGACCCTTGGACATCTGCCCATGTGTCATGCACTTATTGGAGAGTAGATAGGGGCTTGTCCCTTCTCTAGAAATTGGAAAGGAAGGGGTGCATGCCGAGGATGGCGTGTGCCCATGGATAGGGATGCCTAGAGTCCCATACGGATGGGACTCTAGGTTGCTTCTTGGATTCAAACTAGGTGACCCTCACCTATGGACTTTGACCAATCTTAGGCGCCACCTTAGGATGAATTTGTGGATCTCTCATCTGATTGGATCAAGTGATGTCATCCCATCAATCAGATTTAGATCTGATTGAATGAAGCAATGTGATTGGCTGGGGTGATGTGGCACTACATGGTGCAGCAGTGTCTATATAAAGACCTATCTGTGCCCACTTTTCACAGAATTCTCTCATAGCCTATGCCCCAAGGATGCTCCTCTCCCTCCTCCATGCCACCTTTCTGATCCTCTTTCTCCTCTCCATGCCCAAGTAGTTGGGCTTCAGATTAGTGCGAGTCAGGCAAGAAAAGGCTGACGAAAAATGAAGAGGCAGCACTGCTGCAGAGATGATGGGTGATCTTCAGAAGAAGTTTTGAAGATCCTCCAAATTAGATCTAGATCTGATTTTTGGAGAAAAGAAAGAGAAGGAGAAGATCTCCAGATCTAGCTTGAGTGGATACCGGTAGAGGCCAGGCTTTTGCATGGCTAGATCTAGAACCTCAGGCAATCAGCAGATCATCAACGGGTAATTAGATTACCCAGAATCAAGATAAAATTAATTTAGATTTAATTTAATTTAATTTTCTTATTTATCAGATTGTAAAATTAGATCTAGAAAATGTCAAATCTGATTAGGATCTAGGAAAAAAATTTTGAAATATGCCTCTCGATCCAATCAGATCTGAATGAATTTGACCCCGAGAAATCAGGATTTTCCTTCATTGGGCGCCCCAACTTATTGCCTTAATTGAACCTACCTTGTCTAGGTATTTAACCTAGATAAGACTCCTCCATATCTCATTATTTAAAATAAATTTTAGGCTGAATTTTTCATAAATTTTGGATCATTGAGAAAGGTTTTGGGCATGTGAACATCAGAGAGAAAAGCTTCTTAGGCATTGGGTTTTTATAGATACCAATCTAGGTGTCTAGGAGAGAGAAGAAAGAAGAAGAAGAGGATTTTTTTCTAGGATATCTTCTATTCATCCATTTTCCTCCATCTTTGAGATTTAATTTTGAGAGTATCTTAGATCTAAAGTCTCTTCTCTTCCTTCTAATCTATGGAGAGTCCAAATCTTGAAGAAGAAAGCACTGGATCGATCGTCGAAGAAGGATTAGCACAGTACTAGCATACAGTATTGATTTTCGATGATCAAACTTTTGATCAGGATTCATGGATTCGTGTGGATATCTCATAGAGGCCAGATACGTGTGCAGCTTAGAGCTTCATCCTCAAGCCTGATTCAGCAAGTTAGAACATCTAACTTTCATAGATAATCTATATTTGATCCTTTATTACATACCTATAATTGATCTTGTATAGATCTGTGTTGATGCGATCAACACCTTTTCTTCTTTATTATGTTTTTAATTTTTTATTTAATTTCATGTCATAATCATGTAATAGGATCTTAGATCTAGGATCTTTTCTATTTTTATAAATAAATTTTGATTTATTCCAGTCTTTCGCTGCTTGATCGTGAAAAGTTTCAAAATCTAGCCTAGAAATCCTAGATTTGGATCATTCATTTGTTTAAGGGTTTCATTTTTAAATAAATTTAAGCTTCTACTATTTTTTTAGATCCCTATACTCCCTTAGCAGAGATGCAAAAATTTTTATGATAAAAGATTTTTAGTGGATGTTGTAGTCCCACTTACTGGCTCATCACCTCATCTAATAGTTATTGATGATGAGTCAGCCGATGAGGGGATAACTCTTGCCCAATATTTCTTCAAACATGGTGCATCCAAATTTGGTCTCTAATTCATGAAGCTCATTATATTTGGAATATTACTCTACTCTTTAGTTAGGTTAGACCCATCATTTGCATGAATTGGATTCATGATTGGGACCCTACCATATCCAGAATATTAAGCCCAACCCATCCTCTAGCTCTAACATCCTATGCCTAATAGATATGGTTGCATCTTTCTAGTACAACTGAACAACTATATCCAACTGAGAACAATCAACCCTATGAAAGGCCTACACATCTACAATGGTAGAAGACCAATGACTTAATATTTTCTTAGAAAGATTTTAATTTAGGTCTCTTAGACTCGACTAGTCAAAATAGTTATGACTAATCTAGTGGCATGACTTAGCTCAAATTGTTAGCCACCACAATACTGAACTAGGTCGACCTAATCAATCAGGTAAGTGAGATCAGTGGGAGGAATATACTATTAACTCACTGTGAATGCATTAAGATCGAGTAGCTCCTAATTAAAGACCACCGATCATATCTACCAAGCTTATCTTAGACACCGACTTGTCTAACCAGAACTGATCAGATTAGCCTACAATTCTTGCTCGAACCATGGAACCAAATTAGATCTCAAAGTGGTCAACCACATGTGATTGTGAGTCAACCTTAACTAAGACTTACATCAAATATGCTGGTAAAATCTATGTACTCTTGATCCTGCCTAACCAACTCTTGATTCGATTTGATCAACCACTAGACCAATTCAAGCTACTCATACCCAAACCCATATTTTATGAAGGTGTCTTAGATCTAAAAATTTTTAATTTTTAGACCTAATTAATTTCATAAACTTAATTCTTAATTAAGTCCAAGGGTTCATAAAATAAAACATGCATCAAAGAACATAGGATTTTTGGATCTAGGATTTTGCAGAAAAGTAACTTTTCAATTTCTGATTAAGGGCAAACACGCAGCACCCCCACATGCCATAAGAGCACCCCATCAAATGAGAATTGAGGATCTTTAAACTCTTCTTACTCTTATAAGTAGATGGCTAAGGGGAATGCCTTAATAAGAAATATAAACTACACTATTAAATAGTTAAATCTAATACATATATCTCATATATGATTAAAGATCTGAACTATACATGCTTTGCATATGTCACATATGTCAATTTTAAATATGTATATCATGCTTTTAGATTTGATTATTTCATATATAATCTTCAAAAAATTAAATAAATATTTTATAAAAAATTCAAATCTACACAATCATGACATAGAACTATAGATCTAGTCTTGACATGCATTGCATATATCATATATATGAAGATTTTAAAATGTATCTAATATTTTAGATCTAATTACATCTCATGTGAAATCTAAAAAATAACTAATCAGATCATAAAATAATAAATTTAGATCTAACCTAAAGTAGATTTGAAATCAATAACCTGGCTCTGATACCAGTTGAAGAAATTTGTAGTTCCTAGTCCGCAAGATTGACCTGATTGGATTAGATCTACAGTAGAATATTTCAAAAATTTTTCTCCTAGATCCTATCAGATATGAGAGATCTTAGATTTGATTAGATTGATCTAAAAAAAATAATAAAAATAAGAACTAAATCAGTGATAATACTTATCACATGATCGGGTGAATGGTTCACCCGTAGTGATGATCTATCGACGATCTGAGGTTCCGACTTGAGCCACACACGTGCTCAGCCTCTACCAGTGTCCACTCCAATAAGATCGGAGGCCCTCTCCTTCTGGATCTGATCTCAAAAGATCAGATTTGATATTTTTCTAGTGTACCTTCGATCCGATTTTTGATAGCAATGCGTTCATCTCACGAACTAGATCTTCTAGACTAGGTCTTTCCGCCAGCAGCCTTCAACCTTTGATGCTGAATTTGCCCAACCTATTTGGTAATGGAGAAGAGAGAGGGGATTAGGGAAGAGGGCATGCAATATGGAGAAAGTGGAAGCACCTAGGCATGTGAGAGATTGATTACAAAACACTGGACGCAGGGTCCATTTTATGGACCATGGCACCACCCTGGAGTCCTAGGGCTTTAAGCAACTAGTTTGCTTAAAGCAAAAGGACTCCCATCTCAAATCCCATGCCCCCATCAGATCTTTATCTGATTTCGTTGCCCAAAATTCTAGAAAAATGGCACCAAAAAGGGATAAGGAGGAGGGTTGGCGGATGAAGCAAAACTCCCTAGAGTTTGATCTCATCGAAACTTTTCAACCTTATCCACTAAGGGCACACACCATAAGGGGGCGTGCATCCTCAATTTCCATGCCCAAAAGCTTTTGAGATGTGCATCCTTAGATAAACTCCAGCGGGTGCACATCTCCTCTCTTCTTTCCTATAATGATTGGGTCAAAATATCCTTTTCCTAATTCCATCTCATGATTTTAGGACAAACCCTGATTTGGTTAAAACAAGCCATTATCTCATTAGGACAAGCTCTATTCTGATTAGGACAAGCTTAACTCAGACCAGGACAAGACTAGATAAGATTTTTGGATAAGTCAAATCAAATTTAACTGAGTCCAGACCAACTAGAAAGTCTATAGAAGAAGAAAGTCAGGTCCAATCATGTGCTAGCATGATTTTCTTGAACTTGATTGGATCTAATCCAAATCAATCAAACTAGATTAGCCTAACTGATGACATTTATACCCAAATCTTTTTTTTTATGATCAAGTTAGATTCAGTTTTGTATGGTAATGGGACATGTCATGATCTCCATCATTGACATTATTGAAATACCTTTCGATGGATTAGAACTCTTCTGAATCATCCAATTAGAATTATCATTCATCAAGATAATTCTAATTGATCCTAAAATCCACCAGTGGCACCTAGTAGTATGTAATGGCAACCCATCAAAATCAAATATGAACCTCTCAATGTATCTACCTGAGTAATTGGATTCTTCTGAGCCCCAACAAGATGTAGGTCAAGGTTAACTTGTTAGAACCTATACTTGTCACATGAATGAATCATTTGAATCAAGTCTGATGTGAAACCCTAATAGAAACTCTTTCTATCATATTCACACTACTATGGCCATGGGCTTAAGGACTCAACCTCATGATCATCATAGGACTACTCCTCTACCAAGGTTGATAGGTCTTATCTTGGTGCTATCCAATTTCTACAATGAACATACTATAGCCAACATACCCCTTAGGATTTTGAATGACTAGGAGATCGAGTTATGGTATAGACAAACTATAATACACTCAAGGTGAATTGCTGATGTACCTCAGATCAAAGAATCATATACACGACTACAGCATCAAGCTAGTCATTGATGAGAAGGTAGACTTTCTTATGACTGCTCGAGGTTGTCACGCTCCGTGCCCATGTTCTCAACAAGTACCTATACTCTCGCTTCCATGTCTTCATACCATAGACTCAAGACTCATCTATCCTAAGAAAGTGATTGTACGCCAGTCTTTTGGATTGATCACCATCCTTGTGATGATCTTACGATCGAAAGCAATTTAAGAGATAATTATGATAACACGTGTCTTAAATTCTCAACTCTTGAGAATATGTGTTATCATGTCCATTAACTCAATAGATGTATCATAGATACTTTAAATATATAAATATGATAAAAAAATAATTTTTTAATTAATTTTAAGTTAAAATTATAAAAAATATTCCTAGAAAGTATTTTAGAATTATCGACCAATTTGGCTTCTAAGGCACATATCTAACTGGTTCTTCTCTAGGGATTCTATTCCTCTTCTTCCTCCTTTCTTTGTAAGTTTTGAGAAGAGAGTTCTCTCTCCCAATTCCTCCCAACCTCTTTTGATCTTTAGAAGGTCCAAGCAATTTGAAGAAGGACATTCGTGATCAACCATCAAAGAAAGATCAGCAAAATACTAGCACACCAAGCTGATTTCCAGCCATTAGACTTCTGATCAGTTTGAGGCTTTGTATGGACTACTCGTAGAGGCTGGACACTTGTGTGGCTTGAAGCGACAACCTCAGCCTTGAATCAACAAGTGAAGTTCTCAACCCATGAAAAGGTATTAAGATACGATCTCAATAGTTGTGTAGATTAGATCAAGATCTATTCGATTTTGATATGATCAATATCTTTCTTTTTTATTTCATATTTAATTTTTCAAATTTAATACATGCATAAATCATGTCATAATATCCTAGATCTATTTTTTTTTTACATATTTTGTAGGTTAATATGATTAATCTAATACTTTTGCTATCATTATTTTTGAAAAAGTTTCAAAATAGATGCATGTAAATCCTAGTTTTTCTTTCAAATTGGTACCAGACCTAGATCTATTTGACATGATTATTATGCACATTTTAGATTATTTATTTAAATTAGATCTAAATTATGATATAAGTTTAAATCTAAAATTAAATATTTAAAATGCACGAACTGATCTTATAAGATTGTGCTGCTATAAGGTTTATCCCTTATATTGAAAAGGTTATCCTAGTTTATGTAGATCTAAAACTAATCATAAATATATTAGATATAATCTAAAAAAATTTATAATTTAATAGATTTAAAATTATTTAAATATAAAATAATAAATTTAGATTGCACAGACTGATCTTATAAGGTTATCATGCTGTAAGGTTTATTCTTTACAGTGAAAAGATTATCCTAGTACGTGCTGATCTAAAACCTAATTATAATGTTAGATTTGATCTAAGAGATTTATGATTAAAATTAAAATTATTTTAATTTAGATATCTATGATCATGAATGTGTTTAGATTAGATCTAAAGTAGATTCATGATTTTATTTATGTTATATGTATATTGATTATGAATCAAACATACAACTGGTTGATAGAACTAGGTTATAAAAATATTTTACAAATATGAAAAATACTTTTGAAATGCCAAACCCCAATCCTCAGCCCAACACTTAATTAAGAATTAAGAAATTATTGTTCAGGATCTAGGGTTGTGAATTAAAGATCCTAAGACAAAAATTAGAACATATGGGTTAATGGGTTAGAGTGAATTAGGTCCATTAATTGGGTTAGATCTAAGATTAGATTAATGAATGGACTTAACTAGAGAATTGATTAAATCTAATCAAATATTATCTTAGATTAGGTCAAGGACTATATAGATCAATTATAGTAGTTGTACTTGGTCAAGTTCATGTTTTTAATGAGAACCAAATGGACTTGATTCTTGGCTAAGCAGTCTAGCCTGAACTGTTAGGTGGATCCAATCGAAACTAATTAACCAATTGGTGTCTAAGGTAAGTTTGGCAGTTTATGGTCGGTGGTATTTAATTGAAAGCTACTCACACTGATTTGGTATTTGACTAGTTAATGGCATATCCCTCCCACCGATCTCACTCACTTGGCCTTCTTAGTGAAATTATGTTTTGATCAAATCACTTGACTGAAGAAATCTCTATTCCTAGGCCACAGGATCGATTTGATCTAATCTGAAGCAGAATTTAAAAAATAAAATTTCTACGATCTAATCATAATTGATTATATTGATCTAAATATAAAATAAAAATAAAAATTAGATCAGTAATATCTCATATTACCTGATCGGATAAATAGTTTATCCTATAGTAATGATCTATCATTGATCTGAGGTTCTGATGCAAGCCATGCACGCACCCGACCTCTACCAGAGTCCACTTGGGTCGGATCTAAAGGTCTCTTCCTTCTTGATCTAATCTCAAAATATTAGATCTGATATCAATCTATGGTGCCTCATATCTAACCTTCGTCAACACTATGTAAGTCTCACGAACAGGATTGTCTCGACTTGTTCTTTGCAGTAACAAGATCTCAATCTTTCCTTACTGAATTGCCCAACTCCTTGGGTGTGGAGAAGAGGGAGGAGAGGAGGGAGAGGTGGCATGGAGATGGAGGCACTGGCAGAGTGGTGGCATGGAACAACTACGATTAGAAACCCTAGGGTGTTGGGGTCTTTAAATAGACCTAGGCGCCACCCTAGAGTCCTAGGGCTTTAAGCAACTTGTTTGCTTAAAGCATAAGGACTCCAATCTTAAATCCCATGCCCACACCTAATTTTCTTTTGGTTTTGTCACACAAAATCAGAGAAAAAAATGTGACAAAGGATTAGATAAGAAGAGGTGTTGGCATATGAAGCAATCTCCTAGAAGTTTGAATGGTTCAAACTTCAATCCGCTCAAAGTCCATAAATGGACCTTTGCAGCTTGCATACCTTGTCACCACCATCACTAGATGTGAAATCAAGCAGTTATTCCATATAGATATCTTTCTCAAGATATCTATTTAGAAATATTATTTTCACATCCATCTATCGTATTTCATAATTGAAATAGGCTGCAATAGCAAGCAATATGCTGATAGATTTTAGCATGGCCACTGGTGAAAAGATATCTTGATAGTCAATGTCTTCATGCTGACTATATCCTTTCACTACTAACCTAGCCTTGAATGTCTCCATATTCCCATCTACACCTATCTTTCTCTTAAAGATTCATTTACATCCAATAGGTACAATACCTTCAGGAGGATCTACCAATGTCCATACTTAGCTCGAGTGCATCGAGTCAATTTCTGACTTCATTGCCTCTTACCATTTTTTGGAGTCGATATCTGATATCACCTCGACATAGATTTTGGGATCATCACCATGAACCCCATTTTTCATGAGAAATATTTTCTCTACATCCTCTAAAATGGTACCTTAGTATCTTTTAAGAAAATGGAAAATCCTATTTGACCTACGAGGTGGAGGAGGTTGTGTGTGGATCGGCTCAGACTGATCGAGTTCTCAGGTTTCTTGGCTCATTGCTCTTTAGAGACTTTCTCCTCAAACCTAATCTATCTCTCGATGCTACCATTTTGAACAAACTATTTTTTAAGAAAAATAACATGTTGACTCATAATCACATTATGATCTTTCGAAAGATAGAAATAATATACTAATGACTCTTTAGGATATCCAATAAACTGACCCGTAAAGAAACTAAACTCTAACTTTTTTGCCCGCTATCTCTTAACATTAGTCAGACAATCCCAAATTCTGAGATGACTCAGACTTGGCTTCTTAGCATGCCATATCTCATATGGTGTGGTAGGAACGGTTTTAGATAGAATCCTATTGAGTAGGTAAATAGCTATCATTAAACTATGTCCCCAAAGAAACTTAAGAAGGTCTATGAAACTCATCATGGATCAGACTATATCTAATAGGATCCAATTTCTTCATTCTAAAATCCAATTGAGTTGAGGCATTCTAGATAGAGTCCATTATGAGACTATGCCATTATCCTTGAGATAGTCCAAAAATTCTCAACTAAGGTATTCATCTTCTTGATCTGATTGAAGAATCTTAATGGGCTTTTTGATTTACTTTTCTACTTCATGTCTGAATTTTTTGAACTTTTCAAAGGCTTCAGACTTGTGTCACATCAGGTACACATATCCATATCGAGATAGACCATCGATAAATACAATGAAGTAGAAAAGTTATCTCTAGCCGACACATTGAATGGACCGCATACACCTGTATGTACCAGGGCAAGTAGGTCTGTGGCCCTTCACCCATGTCCTACAAAGAGAAGCTTGGTCATTTTATCTTGAAGGCATGACTCATAAATCAGATATGACTCGAAAGTCAATGAATCTAATAGTCTGAATTTTTTCAATTTATTAATTCTATTTTCAACTAAGGTGCTATACATACCTTACATTAGTACTATTTCTACATAATTTTGATCCTATGGCATTCATGTTCTCGACATTGTAAATAGAAACATCTACATGTAATTGATAGAGATCGTTAATTAAGAAACTACTTGCAATTTTAGTTCTTTCATAAAGAATGGTACAATGGTCCTTAAAGAAGCTAATTACATAACTTTCTTGTGCTAAGCATGAAATAGAAATTAAATTCTTGCTTGCAGCAGGCACAAAATAATAGATCCTAAGAATTAAGACACATCCAGATGATAATCAAAAAGGGTATGATCCAACAGCCATAGTAGCAACTCTTGCTTTATTTCCATCGTGTAGGATCATCTTCCCTTCCCTCAGCCTCCTGCTATCCTCAAGATGTTAGGATTAGTGGTACTCCCTAGCCTTGGAAAGCCACAGTGGAGTCAGGGTATTGGCTGTGAAAGATTAGGATAGGTGTGGTCCTAGGACTAGGATTGGTTTGGTTCTAGGATGGAGGTTCAGCCCTTCATGATTATGAGGCCCTAATTTGTGGGTCTCATGGGAGCTACCTAGAGTTTGGACTAAGTTTGGGTCCATGGGATTGAGTGCATGATCAGACAATGGGTGTACTAGGGTTTGGGTGAGTGCATTCGAACTGGGTTAGCCTAGAAATTTTTTTATGGATTAGGATTTTAGAACATGTATAGGTATATATATACATGTATATTATAAATACTAAAAATTAAGAGAGAGAAATAGAGATCAATAGAACTATTTTTTTCCACATCTCTTCCTCTCTCTAGTTTCTTCACATGCCAAGGTGCCCTAGGGGGTGTGCCTCCAAGCACGGAGGAAGGAGGCATGCCCCACTCTTCCTTCAGTCTCAACAATGTCAAGGGATCCTACACAACAATTGGTATCAGAGCCAGGTTGATGAGAAGGTGTGAAGAATAGATCTAGCATAGAAAAGAAGAATAGAGATTCAGCAGCACAAAGAATAAGAATAAAAAAAGATTATTTTGGGGCTTGGTAGGGTGCCCCTTTCTTCCTCCTGATTGGTGGTCGGTGATTGGCCATCGATCTCAAGCTTGGAGGTCAAAAATCAATGAATTGACACTGATCCTAGGTCAACTGATAGCCAATCCGGCGATTGGCCATCAATCCCAATGATTGGCCACCATTTTGGTGACCAGGTGGCCGAGTGCAGCATGCGGAGGAACATTTCACACGTGGTCGATGGTGGCGCTCATAGGCAAGACATGGGAGATCTGAAGGGGGGGCAGCACAACCATCTTCTTCAATTGGGAGGAATGTCATAGGTAGTGGCATCTTCTCAAGCGGTGGCACACGAGCAGCAATGCGTGCATGCGAGCAAAGGTGACCAGGCCAGTGGCAGGGGTGATGGAGAGCCCATGGAGAGGGTTCTCTACTTTAATTATGTCGAAGTATATCTAGGAGTTTCTCATATATCTAGGAGAATGGAATTCTAGTTTAATTTAGTTTGAGAAATCATATTTGAGCAAGTTAAATATGGAATCGTATAAGTCTAGGATTCATCTTGCTTGCACCACCTATATCCCATGCCCGCATGCCCTTTCTCTCTTGGTTTTTGGTGACAAAACTCTTCTCCTAGGCCTTCTCACACATTCCCCTCTCTCCCTCTCTTTCCTATATGGAATATGGTTGTGGACCTAGTCAAAGAAGAAGTTTGAATTTGATTTGAATTTCCTTTGGATAGAGTTTTAGGAAACTAAAACTCCTCCCATGCATGTCACCCACTCTCCCTATTTTCTCTCTGATTTATTGGTGGAAAAGAAGGATTTTGTGTGCCAATTTGTGGTGGTCCATGTTTGGAAGAAAGGAGGGGGTGCTCAAGTGTTGGGCACCCCAACTTATTGCCTAAATTGAACCTGCCTTGTCTAGGTATTTGACCTAGACAAGACTCCTCCATATCTCATTATTTAAAATGAATTTTAGGATAATTTTTTTTGTGGATTCTAGACCATTGAGAGAGATTTCTGGTATGTGAAGATTAGAGGGAAGAGCTTCTTGGGCATTGTGTTCTCATAGATACCAATCTAAGTGAGAGAAGAAAGAAGAAGAAGAGGATATTCTTCTAGGGTTTCTTCTATTCATCCATTTTCCCCCATCTTTAAGATTTATTTTTAAGAGTTTCTTAGATTTAAAGTCCCTTCTCTTCCTTTTAATCTTTGGAGAGTCCAAATCTTGAAGAAAGAAGTACCAAATCGATCGTTGAAGAAGGATCAGCATAATACTAGCATATTATATTGATTTTCGAAGATCGAACTTTTGATCGAGATTCGTGGACTTGTATGGATATGTCTTAGAGGCCAAATGTGTGTGTAGCTTAGAGTTTTATCCTCAAGCCTAGATCAATAAGTTAGAATATCTAACTTGCACAGGTAATATAGATCTGATCATCTGTTACATACCCACAATAGATCTAGTGTAGATCTATGTTGATGCAATCAACACCTTCTCTTCTTTCTTATATTTTTAATTTTTGATTTAATCTCATGCCATAATCATATAATAAAATCTTAGATCTAAGATCTTCTCTACATAAATAAATTTTGATTTATTTCAGTCTTTTGCTATCTGATCATGAAAAAATTTTAAGATCTATCCCTAAAACCCTAGATCTAGTTCCTTCAATTGGTACCAGAGCCGAGGTTCATTATTATATGATTATATATGCATATTTAGATTATTTTTTAGATTATATCTAATTTATAATCTAATTATTTAATCTAAATTTAAAAATTATGATCACACGAATTGATATAAGATTGTCCTATTGTAAGGTTTATCCCTTACTATGGAGAGGTTGTCCTAGTTCATATAGATATATTTTTTATTATAAATTTATTAAATATAATTTTAATTTTATTTATAATTTATTAGATTTAAAAAAAATTTATATTTAAAAATAAAAATTTTAGATTGCATGGATTGATTATAAGATTGTCCTGTTGTAAGGTTTACCCCTTATAGTGGAGAGGTTGTCCTAGTACGTGCTGATTTAAAGCATTAACCATAAAATTTTAGATTAGATCTAAAAAATTTTATGATTTGATTAAAAATATTTTAATCTAATTTTAATCATCATAAATATGTTAGATTTGATCTAAGATAATTTATGATTGATTGAAATTGAAATGGTTTCACTTACATGAACCTATTTAGATTAGATCCAAAGAGTTTCATGCTTTTTTTATTTGCATATTGATTATGATTCAAATATGTAACTTGATTGGTAGAACCATATTGTAAAGATATTTTATAAATATGAAAATTATTTTTAAAAAGTCAAACCCCAACCCTCAGCCCAAAACATAATTAAGAATTAAGAAGTTGTTTGATTATAATCTAGGATTATGAATTAAAGATCCTAAGGCATAAATCATAATACATTGGGTTAAATGGGTTATTGAAGATTAGGTCCATCAATTGGATTAGACCTAAGATTATATTAAAGAATGAACTTAATTAGAGAATTGACTAAATCTAATCAATTATTGTCTTTGATTAGATCAAGGATTTTCTAGATCAATTACAATAGTTATAGTTGGTCAAGTCAATATCTTTAACGAGACTCAAGATGGACTTGATTCTTGGCTGCGAAGTCTAGCATGAACTATTAGGTTGATCTAATCAAGACTAATTAAATCAGTTGGTGTCTAAGGTAAACCAGATCGGTGGTCTTTAATTAGTAGCCCACTTACCTGGCCATTTCTGATGGTATCTAAGGCAAGCTTTTGTAAATCCTCCCATTGATCAAAGTTACCTATCCTCTTGGAAAAATTATGTTTTGATCAGATCACTTGACTATTTGAGATAACCCATGTCAGCTAGGTAAATCAGTGTGATTGATTTAGGTGCTCCTAGACCAGCTTATTATTGATCTCTCTTAAGCTGACTTGGTGAAGTCAGTGGGAGAATCATGACAAGTTGGTGAAGGGAAATCCTAATTTTTCGGTCCAGGTTCGTCCAGATCTGATTAGATAAGAGATATATTTCAAAAATTTTCTCTTGATCTCAATCAGATCTTGATATGTTTCAGATCTGATTCTTATTATTTTAATAAATAAAATAAAATAAGATAAATTAAATCAAATTTAATTTACCTGATTTGGGTAATCCTATTACCCTGTAGATGATCCTGATTGCAGCGAAAGGTTTTGGATCTAGCCATGCAAGCGCCTGGCCTCTACCGGTATCCACTCGGGTTGGATCTGGAGATCCTCTTCTTCTCTATCATGCCTCCAAAAATCAGATCTGGATCTGATCTGGAGGATCTTCAAAACTCTTTTGAAGATCTGCAGTCGTCCTTTTGCAGCAGCGCAGCCTTCTTGCTTTTGATCGCCTTTCCTTGATCTGAATCGCACCAACCAAAGTCCAAAACACCTTTTGGACGTGGAGAGCAAGGGGAGAAGAAGCTATGGCATGGAGAAGGAGGGGAGAGGCAGCCTTGGGGCGTGGGGTTTCTCAATTGAATTGCATTCACTTAGAATTAGGGTTGGGCGCAGGGTCTTATTTATAGACCTCTTGTGATCCAACTCCTCTTCCTCTCAACCAATCACAACCCTTTGTGAAATCAGATCTAAATCTGATTGGTTGGAATAGAGACCCCTGGATTCCTCCTTAGAGGGCGCCTAAGACCAGTCAAACTGGATTCTTAGTAGAACTCTGATTGGAATCCAAAAGGGAGGTGGAGTCCTTGTCCAACAAGGACTCCTAGGCGCCTCCTACTTGGGCTCACGCCACCCTTGGCGTGCGCCCTTCTCCTTGCCAGGTTCTGGCAGGGGGACAGGCCCCCACCAGCTCTCCAATAGGTGCATGACATGTGGTCAAAAGTCAAAGGGTCAATGGTCAATGTTTGACCAGTCAAAGGTAGACTTTTGACCAAAGTCAAAGAACAAGAAATGGCAGATGACCAAAAATGGCAGGTAATGTCTTATAAAATAAGACAACCTATTCTGACTTGGACAACCTCCAGTCAGACCATATAAAGGCCTCTGATTGAGCATAAACTCCTTTGGCTCAGTTAGGACAACTTATTTGTGATAGTAAAAGAAGAACGTTAGGTTCAATCGAGTGCTAGCACGATTTTCTTGAACCTAATTGAATCTCATTCAGATCAATTGAACTAGATCAGTTCAATTGATGATCACCAGATTCAAACCCTTGTTTGTGTGACCCAGTTAGGTTCAGTTCTGTATGGTAATGGGATATGTCATGATCTCTATCATAGACATCATCGAAACTCCTTTCGATGGATCAGAACTCTTCTGATTCGAACAGCTAGAATGATCGATCATCTAAATCATTCTAATTGCTCCCAAAATCCACCAATGACACCTAGCAGTATATGGTGGCAACCCATCAGAGCTGAATGTGAACCTCTTGGTGCAGCTACCTGTGTGATTAAGTTCTTCTATCTTGAGCCCCGATCAGATTAGGGTTAAGGTGAACTCGTCAAACCCTAGTCTCTGTCATATGATGTAATCATTCGATTCGAGTCCAATGTGAAAATCTAAATAGAAACTCTTTCTATTATTTCACTCTACCATGGCCATGGATTTCTGGACTTGATTCTCATGATCATCATAGGGCTACTCCTCTACCATCCGAGATAGATAGATTCCATCTTGATGCAATCCAGTTCCTACAATGAACATGCTATAGCCAACATACACCTCAGGGTTCCATATGGCTAGGAGACCGAGTAATGGTGTAGTCAAACTATAACACCCTCAAGGTGAACTGCCGATGCATCTCAGGTCAAAGAACCAGACACGCTACTGCAGCATCGAGTCAGTCATTGACGAGAAGGTAGACTTCCTAATGACTACTCGAGGTGGTCACGCTCAGTGCCCTCGTTCTCTAACGAGTACCTGTACTCTCGCTCCGGTGTCTCCACACCGTAGACTCAAGACTCATCTACTAAAGAGAAGCGATCGTACACCAACCTTCCGGATCAATCACCATCCTCGTGATGATCCTATGGTCGGGAGCTGTTTATGAGTTAATAATGATTATTCATGTCTTAAATTTTCAACTCTTGAAAATATGAATTATCATTACCATTAACTCAAAGGATGTATCACAGACACTAAATACACAGGTGTGATAGAAAATAACCCATTTTCATTAATTATAGTCAAAATTACAATTTTGCCCCTAGAAGTGTATTACAAGTGTCAGCCAATTCTGGCTTCTAGGGCACATATATCTAACAATCTCCCACTTGTCCTAAAGCCAATTGGCTACAAGTCTAAGTCCCATCTTCTCAAGGTGGGCTTCGATCTTCTGTTGTCCCAATGGCTTTGTAAGTGGGTCTGCCACATTATCTGCGGAGTTGACTCTCTTGGACCTCAACGTAACCTTTCTCAAGGTAATCACGGATGAGATGATATCGCCGCTCAATGTGCTTGGACTTCTGGTGAGACCTCGGCTCCTTAGCAAGGGCTATGGCGCCATTGTTGTCGCAGTAAAGAGGAATGGCATCTGATGGCATTACTCCAATTTCTGCAGCAAACTTCTTGTACCAGAATGCTTTCTTTGCAGCCTCTGATGCAGCTATATATTCTGCTTCCATGGTGGAATCTGCTATCACAGTTTGCTTGGAACTCTTCCAGCTGACAGCTCCACCATTGCACACAAATAGACTTTCAGATGTCGACTTTCGATCATCTATATCAGACATGAAGTCCGAGTCTGTGTATCCTTGAACTTGGAGTTCTCCATTACCAAAGACCAACATCATATCCTTAGTTCTTCTCAAGTACTTAAGGATACATTTCACAGAAGTCCAGTGTTCTTCACCTGGATTTGACTGATATCTGCTTGTGACACTCACAGCATGGGCTATATCAGGTCGTGTACATAGCATGGCATACATGAGGCTCCCTATTGCAGAAGCATAAGGGATCTTGCTCATGCGTTCTATTTCCTCAGGTGTGCTGGGGCACATCTTCTTGGAAAGATGAATACCATGTCTGAAGGGTATTAATCCCCTCTTAGAGTTTTCCATACTAAACCTCTTTAGTACTTCCTCTATGTACATCTTCTGTGAGAAGTCCTAGCATCCTATTCGGTCTATCCCTATAGACCTTAATTCCTAGAATAAAGGATGCTTCACCTAGGTCTTTCATGGAGAATTCCTTGGACAACCACATCTTGACTGATGTCAACATGGGAATATCATTCCCAATAAGGAGGATGTCATCCACGTACAATATGAGGAAGACAACAGCGCTCCCACTGACCCTTTTGAAAACACATGGTTCCTCTTCATTTTTGATGAAACCAAACTTTTTGATCACATCATTGAAACGAGTGTTCCAGCTCCGAGATGCTTGCTTAAGTCCATATATGGACCTTTGCAGCTTGCAAACCTTGTGATCAGTATCACTGGATGTGAAACCTAGCGGCTGTTCCATATAGATATCTTCCTCAAGATATCCATTTAGGAATGCCATTTTCACGTCCATTTGCCATATTTCATAATCGAAATAGGCTGCAACAGCAAGCAATGTGCGGATGGATTTTAGCATAGCTACCGGGGAAAAGGTATCCTGATAGTCAATGCCTTCGCGTTGACTATAACCTTTTGCCACCAGTCTAGCCTTGAATGTCTCCACATTCCCATCTGCACCAATCTTTCTCTTGAAGATCCATTTACACCCAATAGGTACTATACCTTCTGGTGGATCTACCAAGGTCCAGACTTGGTTTGAGTGCATCGAGTCGATCTCTGACTTCATTGCCTCAAGCCATTTCTCGGAGTCGATATCTGATATCGCCTCGTTGTAGGTTTTTGGGATCATCACCATGAGCACCATTACCTATGAGGAACATTTCCTCTAAGTCCTCTGAAATAATACCTAAGTATCTTTCAGGGGGACGGGAAACTCTTTCCGATCTACGAGGTGGAGGAGGTAGTGTTCTTATTGGCTCAACCTGATTTGGTTCCACTTGGTCCTTAGCTCTTTCCACTTGTGAGACTTTCTCATCAAGCTTAATCTGCTTTCCAATGCCACTATCTTGAATAAACTATTTTTCAAGAAATATGGCATGTCGACTCACAATCACATTGTGGTCTTCTGGAATGTAGAAATAGTATCCTAATGACTCTTTAGGATATCCTATGAATCGAGCTCTGAAGGACCTAAACTCTAACTTGTCCGCTTGTTGTCTTTTGACATGAGCCAGGACAACCCCAAATTCTGAGATGACTCAGACTTGGTTTCTTACCGTGCCATATCTCATACGGTGTGGTAGGAACGGTTTTAGAGGGAACCCTATTCAGTAAATAGATTGAAGTTAATAATGAATGTCCCCAAAGGAAATCAGGGAGGTCTGTGAAGCTCATCATGGATCGAACCATATCCAATAGAGTCCGATTTCTCCATTCTGAAACCCCGTTGAGTTGAGGTGTTCCTGGTGGAGTCCATTGAGAGACTATGCCATTTTCCTTAAGATAGTCTAGGAATTCTCGGCTAAGGTATTCACCTCCTCGATCTGATCGAAGAACCTTAATGGGTTTTCCAGTTTGTTTTTCTACTTCATGTCTGAATTCTTTGAACTTTTCAAAAGCTTCAGACTTATGTCTCATAAGATACACATACCCATACCTAGACAGATCATCGGTAAAGGTAATGAAGTAGACAAAATTGCCTCTAGCCGGCACATCAAATGGGCCGCACACATCAGTATGTACTAGGGCAAGGAGATCTGTGGCCCTCTCCCCATGTCCAACAAAAGGGAGTTTAGTCATTTTGCCTTGAAGACAAGATTCACAAGTTGGATATGACTCAAAAGTCAATGGACTCAATAGCCCATTTTTCTCCAATTTGTTAATCCTATCTTCTGCTATATGACCTAATCTCAGGTGCCATAGATATCTATCGTTTGGACTATCCCTAGGTCGTTTGGCATTCACGTTTTGCTCGATAGTTAGAATAGGTACATCAATATGTAGCTGATAAAGACCATTAATAAGGAAACCATTTGCAATTTTATTTCTTTCATAAAGAATGTTATAATGGTCCTTAAAGAAGGTGATCACATAACCTTCTTGTGCTAAGCATGAAACAGAAATCAAATTCCTGCTAGCTGCAGGCACATAATAACAGTCTTTTAAAACTAAGTCTAAACCAGATGGTAATCACAGAGGGTATGTTCCCACGGCTACTGCAGCAACTCTTGCTCCATTACCGACGCGTAGGATCATGTCTCCATCCCTCAGCCTCCTGCTATCCTCAAGACCCTGCATAGAAGTGCACAGATGAGCACTAGAACCAGAGTCAAGCACCCAACTGGATGCAGAAAAAATCATAAGGTTAGACTCAATAACGAGCATACCTCCAGAAGGACCTTCCTTCTTGTTCTTCAGGGCGGCCAGGTAAGTAGGGCAGTTCCGCTTCCAATGGCCGTCGCTGTTGCAATGGAAACACTTTCCTTTGCCATCGATTAGATTAGGGTTAAGGTGAACTCGTCAAACCCTAGTCTCTGTCATATGATGTAATCATTCGATTTGAGTCCAATGTGAAAATCTAAATAGAAACTCTTTCTATTATTTCACTCTACCATGGCCATGGATTTCTGGACTTGATTCTCATGATCATCATAGGGCTACTCCTCTACCACCGAGGTAGATAGATTCCATCTTGATGCAATCCAGTTCCTACAATGAACATGCTATAGCCAACATACACCTCAGGATTCCATATGGCTAGGAGACCGAGTAATGGTGTAGTCTAACTATAACACCCTCAAGGTGAACTACCGATGCATCTCAGGTCAAAGAACCAGACACACTACTGCAGCATCGAGTCAGTCATTGACGAGAAGGTAGACTTCCTAATGACTACTCGAGGTGGTCACGCTCAGTGCCCTCATTCTCTAACGAGTACCTATACTTTCGCTCTGTTGTCTCCACACCATAGACTCAAGACTCATCTACTAAAGAGAAGCGATCGTACACCAACCTTTCGGATCAATCACCATCCTCATGATGATCCTATGGTCGGGAGCTGTTTATGAGTTAATAATGATTATTCATGTCTTAAATTTTCAACTCTTGAAAATATGAATTATCATTACCATTAACTTAAAGGATGTATCACAGACACTAAATACACAGGTGTGATAGAAAATAACCCATTTCATTAATTATAGTCAAAATTACAATTTTGCCCCTAGAAGTGTATTACAAGTGTCAGCCAATTCTGGCTTCTAGGGCACATATATCTAATAGTTGGTTCATCTAACCTTCTCTTTTCCTTAAATTAAAGTCTTTCAAAATTATTAGATCCTTAAAATAAAATAATTATGGTGATAACTAGATCATAGCCTCCCATTAAGTAGTTAATAATGGGTCCATCAGTTGGATAATCATTAGAGGCTCAAATGCCTGGTGCTTATCGACTGATGGAATTATCATTCATAATATAATTTTTTAATTGCATCTTTCTAAATGATGGTTAGGTTGACCAACCAAAGTTGGACTTAATCATTCATTGATTTGATGGACCAAGTATGGTCATGTTAATGGTTGGACCTAATTGGACTATTTTAGTGGAGGCCAAAGCCTACTGATTAGAGACTAGGATAAAATTAAATTACTAAAAGTTATTTAAAAAAATAATTGATTATGAATCTATCCTTAGATGTTCATGGATTGACCAACCAAAGTTGGGCTCATGTGCAGTCTATGTGGATTCTAGTACCCACTAAGAAATTAGGATAATTCCTCAAATTGGAGGTAGAGACGACCAATTTGAATAAAATAATAGGAGAACTTTTTGATTAATGTCCAAATCTTTAGGTTTAATAAATCAATTACTAATTAGATTTTGATTTTTTTTTTATAGATATGGCCACTTTTCTATCACTTTGATCATTGTTGGACAATGATAAGTTGGTGGAACTCAATTTCGATAGCTGGTACTAAAAGTTGAAGATAGTCTTAAAGCATGAACGGATCCTATATGTGTTGACAGATCCTATAGCTGAGGAGCCAGCTCCTAATGCATTTGGAACAATTAGAGACACTTACCAGAAGTAGCTCAATGATCAAACCATGGTGCACTGTATTATGCTGGCTGTCATGAGTGACGAGTTCAATCATAGATTTAAAATGGCTCAGCCAAAGGATATGCTTTAAGTGTTGGAGGATTCTTTTGACACACCTGATAACGTTGAAAGACATAAGACTAGTTATGCCATCTTCAATGCTAGGATGCGAGATAGAGCCTCTATTACTGATCATGTACTATACATGATCAAGCTAATAGAGCGATTGAGCAAGCTTGGCTTTTTCTTGCATAAGCAGCTTGGGAAAGATGCAATACTGAACTCGCTGCCTATCTCCCATTCCTCACTCATTATGAAATGATAAAACCTGAAGTCGACTACCATGGGTTACTGGGATTGCTTCAAAACTTTGAGAAGGATCACTAACTCCATAAGAAATCCATGAACTTAGTGGAAGGTTTGTGCTCTGGTTCTCGATCCTTTAGGAAAGGAAAGAAGAATAAGAAGAAGAAGGGCAAGAAAGTGCAAGTTCAAGCTGGGACATCTATGTAAGGCTAGACCAGAAAGATCAAGCCCAATAAGAGTCAAGTTGAATGCTTCTTTTGTAAGAAGTGGAGGTACTGAAAGAGAAACTATCCTCAGTACATTAACTCCTTGGATCCAAACAGGCAGAGAAAGAAGCAAGCTATTGCTGGGTAAGGTATTTATATGAGAACTTCTTGCAATTTTTTTATTTATGATTTTACTAACTGGATATTAGATACCAATATTTCTTACCACATTTGCAATTCATTGTCGAGATTGCAGGTTAGTAGGAGTTTTGAGCAAGGCAAGAGATTCCTGAATGTTGGAGATAAAAGACCAGTTCCAGTTCTAGCATTAGAAATCTTGAAACTTGTGTTTGAGTTCCATACTATTATTCTTGATGATTGTTATTTTTATCCAAGTTTCTTTTTAAATATCATTTCTGTAGGCCTTTTGGCAAAAAATAATTATAAAATTTTAATAAAAAAATAATTTTATAATATCATTATGAATGGTGTTACTATTTTCTCTAGATATTTGAACAATGGCGTGTATATGTTATTACAACCAGTTAACATAGTCTTTTCAACTAGCAAGCTTTCTAGATTAGATAATCTATCAAATATCTACTTATGATACTGTAGGTTAGGTTACATAAACAAGAAAAGGATAAACATGTTGACTCAAAAGGAAATCCTCAAAGTAAGTGCTTGTGAATCACTTTCAACTTGTGAATTTTATCTTCTTGGTAAAATGACCAAGTCACCTTTTACTAAAAAAGATGAGAAAGCCACTGAGCTCTTAGATCTAGTACATACTGATGTATATGGACCAATGAGCACAAGTACCAAAGGTGGATATTTCTACTTCATCACTTTCATAGATTATCTATCAAGATATAGATATGTCTATTTGATAAAATACAAGTTAGATTCATTTAAAATATTCAAATGATTATGAAGTAAAGTTAAAAAATAAATTGAAAAGAGTATTAAAACTCTTCAGTCTGATCGAGGAGGTGAATATCTTTATAGTGAGTTTCTCATATTCTAGGAGAGAATGAAATTCTCTTCCAATAGACTCCTCCAGGAACACCACAGCATAATGGTGTGTCTGAAAGGAGGAATTGGACTTTATTGGACATGATCCGATCTATGATGGATTTTGCCAGCTTGCCGATATCTTTCTAGGGATATGCATTCGAATCAACTTGCTATCTGTTAAATAAGATTTCAAATAAGTCTATAGTTAAGACTCCATATGAGATATGGATAGGGCGTAAGCTAGCACTTTCATACCTTAGGATCTGGAGGTGTCCGACTTATGTCAAATGGTTAATTATAGATAAACTTTGATCGAGGTCTGACAAGTGCACATTTATAGGATACTCAAAAGAGATCAAAGGATACTTTTTCTATCATGTTGATAAACAAAAAGTGTTCATCAGTCTTAAGATAATCTTTTTAGAAAAAAAATTTCTTAGTGAAGAAACTATTGCCTTTAAGGTTGAACTTGATGAAGTTCAACAGGTAGAAAGATTGACACCTATAGCTAAACTTGGGTCAGATTTGATTAGATTAGATCCTAAGCCAAATGTACCTACACTATTAAGATGATTCAGTAGAGTACCACATCAGCTAGATAGATACTATGATTTCTTGGTCCAGGATGATGATTCCATCAAACTCAATGAGAACGATGAGGATCCAATCATCTATATGGATGAAATGCAGAGATCTGATTTCAAAAAATGGCTCGAGGCCATGAAGTTCGAAATGGAGTCCATTGGTTGATCCACCCGAAGGGGTTAAATTCATTGGGTGTAAGTGGGTCTTCATAAGGAAGAGGAGCGCAGATGAGAATGTGGAGATCTATAAAGCCCATTTGGTTGCCAAGGAATATCGTCAATGTTATGGTATTGACTATGACGAAACATTCTCTCCTATGGTAATGCTCAAATCCATTCGGATAATGCTTGCTATAGCTATCCATCTGGATTATGAGATCTGGCAGATGGATGTGAATACAACTTTTCTGAATGGAGAGCTATCCGAAGAGATGTATATGATACAACCTGAGGGGTTTACATCCATAGATAAGTTCAAGGTGTGCAAGCTTCAAAGATCCATTTATGGATTGAAGCAGGCATCTTGGAGTTGGAATATGTATTTTGATAAGGTGATCAAAATGTATGTCTTCATAAAGAACGGATAAGGACCCTGCATTTATAAATGCGCAAAATAGTCTAGCAATTATATTCCTTATTTTGTATGTGGATGACATTCTTCTAATTGGAAATGACATCCCCGCACTGTAGGAAATAAAAATTTGATTATCATTGTAGTTCTCCATGAAGGACTTGGGTGAAGCATCTTACATCCTAAGGATGAAGATCCATAGGGATAGATCTAAAAGGATGCTTGGATTATCTCAGTCCACGTACATAGATATTATGCTAAACATGTTCGGCATGAAAAATTTCAAAAAGAGCTATCTTTCGATAGGCCATAAAATTTTTCTCTTTAAGAAGGATTGTTCGACAACTCCTGAAGGAAGAAAGTGTATGAGTAGAGTCTCATTTACTTTGATAGTAGAATCTATCATATACGCCATGACATGTATAAGACCAGATGTGACATACTCACTAGGAGTAGTGAGTAGATACCAATCTGATCCTAGAAAAACTTACTAAAAAGTGGTTAAAGCAATTCTTAAGTATTTAAGAAATACTAAGGATCAATAGTTGGTTTATGGTGAGTTAGATTTGAAATATGAGGTTTACAGACTCCAGCTTTCAATCTGACCATGATGACAGCAGAAGCGTATCGGGTTATATCTTTACACTAAATGATGGAGCCATCTGCTGAAAGAGTTTCAAGCAGCATACAATAGCAGACTCTATTTACGAAGTAGAGTACATCGCAGCATCAGATGCTGCGAAGAAAGCTGTAGGGCTAAGAAAGTTCATGACCAAGCTTGATAGCACCCTCCCTTGATGGCCTGATCCTGCTCTACTATGACAGCACTAGTGCCTTGCTCAAGCGAAGGAACTGAAGGCACACCAACAGATGAAGCACATACTATATCGCTTCCACCTGGTTCGAGAGATCATGGATTGAGGTGACGTCAATCTTCAAAAGATCGATGAAAAGAAGAACCAAACTGACTCTTTCACTAAAGTCCTAGTGATAAAGAAGTTTGACAACCATAAGTCGAAGATGGGTATTAGATACTATGCCGAGTGGCTTTAGGATAAGTAAAAATTGTTGAAAAATATATCCTAAAGTCAATCATTAGCCTATTGATGGTTGAACTATATTATAATTATAATTAATTTATTAATTAGTAAAATATATTTTTTATATTTTTTATCGTATGTTTTCATTTTCTAACGAACTTCATTATTATGATGAAGTCCTTCGGATTATTTAGACTCGATAAAAAGAGGATTTATCGATTAGTCCTTAAAACTGTTCATGACCAAATGATAGATTGTTAATAAGGATGACAACATCTATCGAGCATAGATTATTGGTATGGCATACAGATGAGATGTAGGGGTATATCATCACTGAATGTGACCAACTCTAGAGAATTCTACTATCAAGAATATCTCTGATGAGATATAGGTATAAGTGTCCCTCAGACTCATCTCAGTGGCTTGTAAGCAACTCATTATGCTTTAGTACCAAACTAACAGAATTTTTAATTCAGTAACGAAAGATTTTTGGGCATAGTTAAGTATTTACAAAGTCGGTGTGTGATCAAGATGGAATTGACCACTCCAAGAGTTAGAAAAGAATGTATTATTATATTTCAATTTAGCAAAATATTGGTCAGAATAATTTATGAGATGGATTTAGTATTTTAAAATATAATATGGATAGCCTGATCAAAATTGATAGTTGAACTCTGAGATGTCCTATGAGTATTTTGGTTAAGAGGATGAATTATATGGAAACTATATCCATGTGGGTTCTAAGAATATTGTTCTGCATATTCGACCTATCCGACCATCAGGTAACATTACTAGATGGTTACTTTGATTAGCATAAAAATTTATTTCTATGCTATTGAGTTAGGTTCAGACCTATGGGATCACACATATTAAAGTTCATGATTCAATTAGATGGTTGATCAATAATTAAGAATCGTTCTAAGATTAAACGATCAATATGATTGATGTGTAACCTAGTGCAAGTGTTGCAGGAGGATCATTAGCTATTTGATTGATAATTAGCTTAATTTGATTAAGTCAGAGGGCTGAGATTAAGTCTAATTAAATGTGATTGAAGTAGATTTGGTTTGGACTTGATTGGATCAAGTCAAATTGGTTTATTGGATAAGCCAAGTGCAAGGAAAAACTAGTCCTAGTTCAACTAGGACTTAGGTCAACCTAATTTTCTAATTTAATTAGAAAATTAAATCAAAATTAAATTAAATTAAATCTAATTTAATTAGACTTTTAATTGGATTAGGATCTAATTTAATTGGATTGGTTTGCTTCTAGTTTAATTTGGTTTGAGAAATCATATTTGATCAAGTAAAATATGGAATCCTAGTAAGACTAAGATTCATCTAGCTTGCACCACCTATATCCCACGCCCCCATGCCCTTTCTCTCTTGGTTTTTGGCAAGAAATCTTTTCTCCCAGGCCTTCTCATGCACTCCCCTCTCTTCCTCTCTTTCCTATATGGAATATGGTTGTGGATCCAATCAAAGGAGGATGTTTGAATTTGATTTGAATTTCCTTTGGATAGAGTTTTAGGAAACTAAAACTCCCCCCATGCATGCTGCCCACTCTCCCTATTTTCTCTTTGATTTATTCAATGAAAAAAAGGATTTTGTGTTCCAATTTGTAGTGTTCCAATTGGATTAGGATCTAATTTAATTGGATTGGTTTGCTTCAAGTTTAATTTGGTTTGAGAAATCATATTTGACCAAGTAAAATATGGAATCCTAGTAAGACTAAGATTCATCTTGCTTGTGCCACCTATATCCCACGCCCCCATGCCCTTTCTCCCTTGGTTTTTGGCAAGAAATCTTCTCTCCCGAGCCTTCTCATGTACTCTCCTCTCTTCCTCTCTTTCCTATATGGAATATGGTTGTGGATCCAGTCAAAGGAGGATGTTTGAATTTGATTTGAATTTCCTTTGGATAGAGTTTTAGGAAACTAAAACTCCCCCCATGCATGCCGCCCACTCTTCCTATTTTCTCTTTGATTTATTCAGTGAAAAAAAGGATTCGGTGTTCCAATTTGTAGTGGTCCATGGCTGGAAGAAAGGAGGGGGCACCCAAGTGTTGGGTGTTAGATATGTGTGCCCTAGAAGCTAGAATTGGCTGACACTTGTGATACACTTCTAGGGGCAAAATTATAATTTTGACTATAAATAATAAAATGGGTTATTTTCTATCACATATATGTATTTATTGTCTATGATACATCCTTTGAGTTAATGGTAATGATAATTCTTATTTTTAAAAGTTAAAAATTTAAAATAAGAATTTTCATTATTAACTCATAAAATGCTCCTGATCGTAGGATCATCATAAGGATGGTGATTGATCCAGAAGGTTAGTGTACAATCACTTCTTTATAGTAGATGAGTCTTGAGTCTACGGTGTATAGACACCAGAGCGAGAGTATAGGTACTCATTAGAGAATGAGGGCACTGAGCATGACCACCTTGAGTAGTCATAAGAAAGTCTATCTTCTTGTCGATGACTGACTCGAAGCTGTAGTGGTGTGTCTGGTTCTTTGACCTGAGGTGCATCGGCAGTTCACCTTAAGGGTGTTATAGTTTGACTACACCATGGTGATGTCGAAGTAGGCCCCAGGGAAGAATCTGGCATGGAGGTGCACCCAGATTCAACGGTCACATTGACATCGATCAGCCGATGATGGCATTCTATCAGTTTCTTTTTGGGATGGAACAAAGACGAGAGGATGGAGGAGCTAAAGAAGACTCTAGAAGGTTCTAGGAGGGTGAAAAAAAGAAGAAGAAATCAAAACTATTTTGGAGATCTTTTTTTTATTTTTTGATTTTCTCTCTATTGTTCATGGTTGTTCTTTTGGTTGTATCTTCGCATGGTGTTAAAAGTAAAAATATGTGAAGGCTGGGCTGCTGGTGATTTTATTTAGCATGTCAAAGGAGAGATCACTCAAGGGCTCAGAGTTAAGGTGGAGCAGAAGAAGCAACTATTCAGTCTGGTGGAAGGCTGAAAAAGTAGTTAGGGTGTATTGAGTGGTGCAACTTATTAGAGCCTTGGAGAGTGATGTAGATGGATGATCCATAAAGATCTAGTAGGTTAGGGCTAGGTGGCTATAGAGCAGTGTAGAGATGAGGCAAGGAGTGCTGGAGTGCTGCTGGAGCGCTTTCCTAGAGGCACAGGGGCTGAGAGAGGCTCGATGGTGTAGCAACTAAGGAAGGTATCTTAGTATAGAGTGTCAAGTCAGGGAGACCGGGAGCAGATCTCAAGGAGAGCCAGGAGGTCTCAAGGAGCGCCAGAGGCATCAAGCAGTTGGGAGTATCCTTGATTAGGTTTCTTCTACAGGAGCACTAGAGAGAGTCATGATTTAGATGAAGGATGGGTTATGTGCAGCAAGAGAGGACACGGATACCTATGAGGAGGTGGTATCGAGATGAGACAAGGAGTGCTGGAGTGCTACAGTAGTGCTTTCTTGGAGGCACAGGACTGAGAGAGGCTCAGTGGTGCAAAACCTAAGGAAGGTATCTCAGTAGATAGTATCAGGAGGCATCTTAAAGAGACTGGGAGTAGGTCTCAGGGAGAGCTAGAGTCTCAGGAGCCTCTGGATGAGATAGGTGGATTTGAGCCCAAGATAGGGTTTGAGCTGTGGTTTCTCTAGATGAAACTAAAGCGATGGTTAGTGTAGGAGTAGAAGAGAATGAAGTGCTAGGATGGAATTCTCTAGGGTTCAGTCACTAGATTCTGAGAAGTTGGATGAGCTCTTATAGGTTTCGAAGGTGCCCATGGGTTATGGAGGTATCCAAGATGGCTTCAGAGGGATCCATAAAATGTGGAGAGTCTGAAGGAGCAATGATAGTGATCGAGGTGCAGCAATAGGCTCAGTAGTGTAACATTGAGTGGTTGGACTCAGGTGACTCAGTGATAGAGTCAGATTCTTCTACGGCATCAGATGGACTTCAGGTATAGGCAGAGTTCTGCAATAATTGCTTCACATGTAGAGAGAAAATCTGGCATGAGTTCAAAGTGGAGGGATGCAGGAGGATCGATATCCTAGAACTAGCACTGGTGATGCACAGTTCTATCGGAAGCAGTGTGTGTAGGTGAATAGGTATAGCTTCAAGGAGATCGTGTCAAGTGGTATAGCATGTGCTAGAACAAAAATACTGTAGGTTCTCCAGGAAAGTTTAGAGAAAGTGATGTAGCTACCAAGTAGAAGGGATTTTATAGCATCCATGGTAGTGCCAAGGAGGAAGCACAAGTCTTCAGCTATGGGGGCGATCATCCTAAAGTTCTACAAGGGTGCATAGTAGCTAGAGAAGATTGGCAGATGCGTTAGAGTTTGCACAAAAAGCTATCTGGGTGTGCTGCAGAGCATAGGTTGGTGTTGCAGCCATAGGGCTAGAGCAGGAGGACATCAGTTCAAGGCCAAGAAGTGTGGTGGAGCTTGAGTCTCAAGGCTATGAAGCATGGGTCAGTATTGCAGCTAAGGAGGTGAGATGGCTTCGATGGTATGGTGTTAGCTCTAGAGGTAGCAGGATTGTGCAAACAGTTCACCCAGGGTTTACCAAGGCTTGGAGGCACCAAGATAGAGATTGTTAGGATCAGTGGTGCTCCCAAGCCTTAGGAGGCCACTAGAGGAGTCAGGGTATTGGCTCCAGGAGACTAGGATAGGTGTGGTCCTAGGACTAGGACTGGTTTAGTTCTAGGGTGGAGGTTCAACCCTTAACGATCATGAGGCCCTAATTTATGGGTCTCATAGGGGCTACTTAGAGTTTGGACTAGGTTTGAGTCCATGGGATTAAGTGGATGATCAGACCATGGGTGTACATGGGTTTAGGTGAGTGTATTTGGATTGGGTTAGCCCAAAAAGTTTTTTACGGATTAGGATTTTAGTTCATGTATAGGTATATATATACATGTATATTATAAATCCTAAGAATTAAGAGAGAGAAATAGAGATCAATAGAACCATTTTGTCCCACGTCTCTTCCTCTCTCTAGTTTCTTCACATGCCAAGGGGCCCTAGGGGGCGTGCCTCCATCATGTATAGGTATATATATACATGTATATTATAAATCCTAAGAATTGAGAGAGAGAAATAGAGATTAATAGAACCATTTTCTCCCACATCTCTTCCTCTCTCTAGTTTCTTCACATGCCAAGGTGCCTTAGGGGGCATGCCTCCAAGCACGAAGGAAGGAGGCATGCCCCACTCTTCCTTCAGCCTTAACAACGTCAAGGGATCTTGCACAACATAAAATCCTATATAGAAGTGCATAATTGAGCACTAGAACTAGATTCAAGCATCCAACTAGATGCAGAAAAAACTATAAGCTTAGTCTTAATGACGAGCATACCTCCAGAAGGTCATTCTTCCTTCTTGTTCTTCAAGTTGGCCAGGTACATAGGGTAGTTTCACTTCCAATGGCTGTTAGAGTTGCAGTGAAAATACTTTTCTTTCTCTAGGGTCTTCTTCTTTAGCTCGCCCTTCTTCTTTTCCTCTATTTTCTACTTTTTCATAGACTTCTTCTTTCCAAAAGACTTTTCTTAGAAGAAGTCCACTTCACAACCAGAACTTAACCCATTGAACTCTTCAAAGTCTGCTCAGCAGTGATCAGCATGTTCATCAACTCAGCCAAGGTGCATTAGAGCTTACTTATATGGAAGTTCATGATGAACTACCTATATGAATCAATCAAGAATTGCAGGATCACATCAATCTATAGATCCTTGTCCATTAGGACACCAAGCTTCTCAAGCTTTTCATGGTCCTTGATCGTCGCCAAGCAATGATCTTGGACTGACTGCCCATCATTCATTTGCATCTTAAAAGGTATCCTCAAACTTCATAATGCACTATGTGACTCTATTCACCATACAACTCTTATAGGTGAGCCAATATTTGACGTGCAGTCTTAACATCCTCGTATTGATGCTACAACTTATTAGACATTGAGTCCAACATGTAATACATGATCTTGTTGTCATCGTCCAACCACTTTTCATGAGATGTTCTCTGATCGGTGGTTAGATGGGTAGGATGAGTGGAAAGTTTCTGATCCAGTACATAGGATAGCTTTTTAGAACTCAAAATAATTTTATGGTTCCTTAGCCAATCCTTATAATTGGATCTGGTCAATCTATAGGTATCTAGGATTCGGGCTTGGGGGTTTGACACAGACATCTTCCTGTAGAGAATCAAAGTTTCTAGTAAGATTTATAATTGACTTAATCAATTTATTTAGAAGTTTTATTTTTAAACAAATTTAGGCTTCCACTATTTTCTCGAATCTCTACACTTTCTTAGCATAGATGTGAAAGTCTCCATGATTAATAACTTTCAGTAGGTGGTGTAGTCTTATCGATTGGCTCACCACCTTATCTAATAGTTATTAGTGATAGGTCAGTCAATTCACTATAAGAAAATTAGATTTTAGCGATGGTATTAGTGACGATAATAAATCTCATCACTAATAAAGCTTTTTGCCACTGTAACACCAACAAAAAATGAAGACATCACTAATAATATTAGCAATGACAAAAAAATTATTAGCAACGGCAAAAGCCAACTCCAAAATATAAAAAAATATTTTAAGATATTTAAATAAAAAAATTATTAGCAATGGCAAATTTAGATTATTAGTAATAAAATATCATCATTGCTAATATTGAACTATTAGCAACAACATTATTATTATTAACGATAACACGTGCCACCACTAAAATTATTTAAATTTTTTTATTTTTTTATAATATTTAAATATAAAATAAAAATTAGTGAGGATATTTTTGAATATTAGTGACAAACCATCATAAATATTTTTTTAAAAAAAATATTTAAAAAGTTATTGGTGATAGAATTAGCGACGGCATATTTTGTCATTGCTAATAATCCACAACTAGTCCAACCCTAGTTTGAACCCAATCCAAATGCAATTCAAAATTTTGCCAAACAAAAATTAATTAGGCTTTGAATCTAAGTCCTGCTTAGATTATAAAATCTAATTAACCTCAAATTAAATCTAATTTAAATCAATTAGAAGAAATTGGTATTTAATTTGGGTTCAATTCGAATCCAATATCAAATCCTATCAATTCTAATTCAATTAGACTTTTAATTCAAGTCCTACTTGGATAGTAAAATTCAATTACTTTTAATTTAAGTTGAGCCTAATTAAATTTAAGTTGATTTAAATAATTAAAAAATAATAATTTTGATTTGATTTGAATTCAATTCAAACTCGATTCTAATCCAATTAAAAATTCTATCAAATATAATTCAATTAGGTTTTGAATCCAAATCCTATATGAATTATAAAACTTAATTAATCTTAAATTAAATTAAGCTTAATTAAATTAAAGATGATTAAATTAATTTAAAAAAATAATTTTTAGTTTAGGTTCAATTTGAATCTAATTCAAACTTGATTCGAATCCAATTAGATTACCTATCAATCCTAATTTAATTAGACTTTAAAATCCAGATCCTACATGGATAATAAAATTTAATTACTTTAATACCACTTTAAGCCTAATTAAAAAAATTTGATTATAATCAATTGGGAGAAAATACTTTTTAATTTAGGTTCGATCAAAATGCAATTGAAACTTGATTCAAATCAAATGCAAAATCCTGTCTAACCTAATTCAATTGAACTTTGAATCCAAGTCCTAATTAGATTATAAAATTTAATTACATTTAAATTAAGTTAAGAATAATTAAATTTAATATAATTTAAATTAATTATAAAAAAATAATTTTTAATTTAGGTTTGATTTGAATTCAATTCGAAATCGTGTCAAACCTCGTTCAATTAGAGTTTGAATCTAAGTTTTACTTGGAATATTAAAACCCAATTAGCCTCAAATTAAGTTAAGTCTAATTAAATTAACTCTAATTTAAATTAATTAGGATTTGATTCATAAAAAAATTATATTAGCAATGGCTTTAGCCACGATAAAAATATCATAACTAATAATTTAAAAATAGTATTTTAAATATATAATTATTAGTGATGAAAATAATGTTACCGATGGCTACTTTCATTGCTAATAATTTTTTATATATTAGTAATGAAAAATGATCATTAGCGATGGTATTTGCTATCGCTAATAATCTTTCCATCTCATTTTCTCCCTCCTCACTGCATGCCCTCGTTTTTCCATATGCCACCACCCACCACCTCCTCATTTTCCCCCATCCTACCATTCACTAGATCCTCATTTTCCCATCATCCCCCTCACCCTCCCACATTTTTATCCCCCACCGCCATCGCCCTCTCCCCCCACCCTTCAGTCCCCCAACTACCCACTCTCTCCCATGGCCGGCGGCCTCCTCCCGACTACACCCGGCCCACCTTCCCAAGCCTTCAGCCGCCTCCCACCTTCTCGAGCCCCTAGCCATCTTGATCTCCTAGGCCGTACCCAGCCTGCCTCCCCAAGCCCTCAGCCGCATCTTGCCTCCCTGAACCCCTAGCCCTTCGATTCTCTTGCCACCCCCTCTCTCCCCTAGCTGGTGGCCTTCCCCTGGCTGCACCTAGCCCATCTTTTCGAGCCCTTGACCACCTCCCACCTTACTAAACCCCCAGCCATCTCGATGTTGAAAAATATATCCTAAAGTCAATCATCTAGATTATAAATGGTTGAGCTAAATATAATTTATACTTAATTTTTAATTGAATAAAATTATTATTCTAATAATTTCATCACTTTGTGCATCTTTCTATAATGAACTCTCTATGATGAAGTCCTTAGGACTATTTAGACTCGACAAAGGAGGATTTGTCATTTAGTCCTTAAAATTGATTGCAATCAAATAATTCATTATTACCTAGGATGACAATGTTAATCAAGAGTAGGTCATTGTGTGCCATAAGTTTTGGTTGTCCTCTTAACTAAGAAGCATGGTGATGCTGTTATGGTATGCAGGTGAAATGTAGGGATACTTTTCATTGATCATGATCCAACTACGGAGTTCTCTTCTACCAAGATTGCTTACGAAGAATATGGGTATATGTGTTCCTTAGACCTAAGATCACCATGGTGACTTGCAAGCAACTCACTATACTTAGGTACCGGACTATCTGAATTTCTAATTCAATGATGAAAGGCTACTAGGTGCAATCAAGTACTTGGCTTGTCGGTGCATGAGTCAAGATGGGATTGACCCTTCTAAGTGTTGGAGCAAGTACATCGCTGTAGTTTAATTTAGCAAATCTTCAGCTGGGGTAGTCCATATGATGAACGTAGAATTTTGACATACAATGTGGATGAATTTTTAGGATTGGCAATTAACCCTAGATCATTCTATGAGCATCATGGTCAAGAGGATGAATTATACGATAACCATATGCCATAGGTTCGTCGATGTTGCATTACGATTTTTGACCTATCCGAACATTGGATACCATTGCTAGATGGTCACATCGATTGGTACAGAAAATTAGTTTCTGTGCTACTGGCTTAGGATTCGAACCTATGGGGTCATACAAAATAGGAGTTCCTACCTGATCTGATGGTTGATCAAAGAGTTTCACTAGATTGAGATTCAGTTATTATTGAAGGATTAATTAGCAATTAGATTGCTAATTGCTCAATTTGATTGAATGATGAAGAATTGATTAAGTCTAATTGAATTTGATTCAATTTGATTTGACCTGATTAGATCATGTGATGATCTATTGCTTAGGAAGATGGACCCTGATTTGATCAGGGGGTTGAACTCGATTAATTTCTAATTTGATTGAAAATTAACTGAGTTGGGTTAAGCCTAATTTGGTTGGATTTGACCTAGTCTAATTGGTCAAGATAAATTAGTTTGGATGAAACCAAATTGGACCAATTCAAAGTAAGTTTGAATTTAAACATCCTTCTCCCTATGCCTTTGACCTTTGACCCATTCTTTGTTCTCCACGCACATTGGGAATGCGCATGGATCTTTTCCATGCCAGAAAAGTTTGTACACATCCTCTCTTTTCTCTCTTTGACCTGGTCCAAGTGTTGGACTAGTTCAAAGTAAGTTGAATTTTGAATTCAACTAAGATGGTTAAGTGGTTGAAATAAATTCAACTCCTTTTCTTATCCATTCCCATGCCTCCCTTGGGTTTGTCACTAAATCTTTCCTAATTTTTGGTATGTGCACGCAGAAGGAGAGTCCTTCGGTGCATCATATACTGGTTGGGGCATTGGATTTGGATGAAGAGTCAACTTGAATTTTGAATTCAGGTGAATCGGTTGAAACCTCCTAACCACCAAGCCTTATCCTTTCTCATGCGCACTTACCATCTCAGGTCGCCCATTTTAAAATGGGATTTTTTTGTGGACATGCATGAGAAGCATGAAATATCTGAGAGGGGTGTGCGTGAGGAAGAGAGAGGTTTCATGAGGGATTTCTATGAGATAGAAATCAAAGGATAGGGACTTCTAATTTGGGCATGAGGTTTTTTTAATAGAGAAAAAGGAATCAAGATTCTAAAGGATGAGCACTGAATCCTAGAGTGGAGACTCTAGATTTGTGTGGAGAGTTTGAGTACCAGATCTCCACTAGCTTTCACCACCATCTTGTCTTTCTCCATTATGTCTTCAATTTTTTGGAGCAAGCAGAAAATTAGGAGTAGTTCATTGATTAGATCGATGAAGGTTGGTTGTCAAAGGCTCCGGAGAGGAGTTAGCCATCTAGAGGGACTAATTAGGATCAAGGACTTCATGTGGACTCACCATAGAGGCCAAACACGTGTGCAACTATAGTACGACATGAGAGCAATTTTTTGGTGGATTCAGATTGTGGTGATCATCTACCCATGCATAGGTACTATGTTCTGAGCAAAGATTAGTTAGCAAATGTGATTTGCTAATCGAAAGTATTTTATTTTTCTAATTCATATTAACATGTCAAAGATTCTGAGTAGGATTTTATGATTAAATCAAAGCATGCATAGAATTAATGTAGATTAATTTTTCTTCCGCTGCTATATATTTTGAAAATGTTTCGATAAGCATGCTTAGAATCTTGCTACGTTTCCTTCACTCGATCCCCCAGGCTACACCCGACCAACCTCCCTGAGCCTCCAACCGCCTTCTATCTCCTCGAACCCCTGGCCCTACAATTTTCCCACCACCCCTTCTCTCCCCTGGCTGGTGGCCTCCCCTTAGCTACTCCTAGCTTGCCTTCCTGAGCCCCCAGCTGCCTTCCGCCTCCCTGAGCCCTCATTATTCTTGATCACCCTAGCTGCACCTAGCCTATCTTTTTGTGTTCCTGGCCGCCCCTGCCTCCTCGAACCCTCGACCCTTCGGTTCTCCTGCCACCCCCTCTCTTCTCCCGCCTGTGGCTTCCTACGGTCGGCTTCCCGAGGCTACATTCGGCTCATCTTTTTGAACCCCTAGCCACCTCCTGCCTCCTAGAACCTCTGACCTTTTGGTTCACCACCACCCCCACTCTCCCCCGACCACCTCCTACCTCCTTTCCCAAACCCTTGACCCTTCAGTTCACCCTCCACCCCTCTCTCCCTCGGTCATCTTCCCTTGGCTGCACCTAGTCTGCTTGCCTGAACCACCGACTGCCTTCTGCCTCCCCATGGCCCCAGCCTTCCAAGCTCCCACCGCCTCCTACCTCCCTAAACCCCTAGCCGCCTCTCGCCTCCCTATGCCCCCAGCCTTCCCAAGCTCCCCCACCTCCACCTCCCCGAACCTCCAGCCACCTCCAGCCTTCCTGAACCCCTAGCCTTCCCAAGCTGCCATTCATGGCCACATTCCCAAGCTTCAATCCATGCTTGCCTGTGCCTTCTCACATCTCAATTCTTGCGTGCCAGCCCATGCCTCAGTCCTATACGATAGCCTTCTTCTATTGTCAGTGTTAGCATCAGTATTAGCAACATCTAATACCATCACTAAAAATTAATTTTTTATTTAAATTATATTAATTAAGCATAATTAGATATTAAAAATTAAACATGAGGTTGAGACGTACCATGTGTATTTTGGTCTCGTCATGCAGCATGCTTGAACCAAGGGAAGGTTTAGGCACCTAGTCGCTTGTGCCTCCTCGCACCTTAATTCCTATATGGCAGCCCATACCTCAGTTCTATATGATAGCCTTCTTCTATTGTGAGTATCAGCATCGATATTAGCAACAACTAATACCATCATTAAAAATTATTTTTTATTTAAATTATACTAATTAAGCATAATTAGATATTAAAAATTAAACATGAGGTTGAGATGTGTCCTGCATGCTTCGATCTCGGCATGCAGCATGCTCGAACCAAGGAAAGGTTTGGGTAGCACTGCAAACATCGACCCTAGAAGTGCCATGCATGCTTTGGTCCTAGCATGCAGAGCACTTGAATCGAGAGAAGATTCAGGCTGGCCCTACATGCTCCGATCTTGGCATGCAAAGCACTCGAATCGAGGAAAGGTTCAGGCTATATTATAAGCATCAATCTGAGAGCATGCAGGGCACTCAAATCGAGGAAGGTTCAAGCTACAAACATAAGGTTGAGACGTGCCCTATGCACTTCAATCTTAGCATGCAACATGCTCGAACTGAGGAAAGATTTGGCAAGCATTGCAAACACCTGCCTGAGACGTGTCCTGCATGCTTCGATCTCAGCATGTAGAGCGCTCAAATTGAGGAAAAGTTCAGACTACATTGCAAACATTGGCTCAAGATGTGCCCTACATACTCCGATCTTGACATGCAGAGCACTCGAATTGAGGGAGGTTTGAGCTACAAACACGAGATCAAGACATGCCCTGCGTGCTTTGATCTTAGCATGCAGTGCATTTGACTCAAGGAATGGTTTGGGCAAAATTGCAAACACCGACCCGAGACATGCCCTGCATGCTCCGATCTTGCCATGTAGAGTGCTCGAATTGAGAAAAGGTTTGGATTGCATTACAAACATCGACCCAAGATGTGCCTTGCATGCTTCAGTCTCGGCATGTAGAGTGCTCAAACTGAGGGAAGGTTCGGACCGCATTGCAAACACAAGCTTGAGATGTGCCCTGTGTGCTTTAGAATTGACATGTAGAGTGCTCGAACCGAGGGAAGATTTGGGCTGCAAACATGAGGTCGAGATGTGCCCTGCGCCCTTTGATCTCGACATGCAGAGCACTTGAATCGAGAAAAGATTTGAGCCACATTGCAAACATAGGCTCAAGACGTGATCTGCATGCTTCAATCTCGACATGCAAAGTGCTTGAACCTAAGGAAGGTTCAAGCTGCATTGCAAATACGAGCTCGAGATGTGGATTTATGCCAAATTACAAGCATTGGCACTTGTATAGGGGTCGATTCATTAGAGACAATTGCAAGGGCTTAGGAGGCTCTACTTATCCAAGACCTTGCTGATGTGCAAGAGCTTAATGGTGATAGCTTGAGCAGATGATTAACACATTTGGTGTTTGATGTGGTTATTGGTGGATGTCCATGTAGTAATCCTTTAGATCACAACTGCTATAGTCATGATGGATAGGGTTGCTATGGTTATACTCATGCTTACACTTTATAGGGTTGCTAACCCCTAGAGGCTAAGCAATACTATAACTATAGCAACCCCTATAGTCCATCATGACTATGGCGCTTGCTATTTGAAAGGTTATTACATGGGCTTCCACCAATAACTAGATCAAATCCATCAAATATGCTAATCATATGCTCGAGCCTGTCACCATTAAGCTCTTGTACATCAGTAAATATATTGGACAAGTAGAGCTTCCAGTCCGTGTATATTATCTCCCATATTTTCCAAGCAGGTACCAACACCTGTAGTTTGAATTTGGAGCTTGCAGATGACTAAGCTATGCGAGCACATGAATTTTATTTTTAAATTATTATTATATTTTTTAATAAAATTTATATTTTTGATGTGCAACTCGAGGAGATGGTCGGGGGCTTGGAGATAGAGGCTATGATGACTTCCTGTGTGAGATGCACCTAAATGGAGGTGATGCAATTTGTTCTTGTTGTTGTATGGTCAAGCTTGGATGGTCCAAGCTTGCAAGTTGTTCTTGTTGTTGTTGTTGTCTGCAATTTGTTACATTGCAGACAACCACTTGCAAATATCTCACCATACTCTAGTGCTGAAGAACTTGCAATGCATGGCAAGCTTGGATGGTTTGTTATATTGCAGACAACCGCTTGTAGCCACCTCATGGTTAAAGGTGCAGAGGAAAATGCAATGCTTTATTTTTCAGTGGCAAATTTGAGCCTTCTTCACATTTTCATGTATTGAGATTATCGTGTACTGCTAGATAAGAATCAAACAATGATTAAATTCAGGGATCAGTAGACCAACAAATATTATCATGTATTATTAGATGAGAAAGATTGGACTACTAATACATTACAGATGCTCACTAACAATCTTTGTTATACGTGAGTTAAATTTTGATCATCTTATTATGTTTTGATAGATATTTTGTTTGAACCAACTTTTAGGTCATCTGCTTGCATTGATTTTTATTTTTATTTTTAAATATTATACATCATGTCTTCTAGAGGTCGAAGCCGTTCCAGCCAAGGACAGAGCTTTCGAAGGGAGAGCAATCATGCGGCTAACTTGCATGGTTTCGCACATCTCATATCGGATGATAGGGGTCACTAGTGACCCCACAATCATATGTAGTAGCAATTGGCTCATAGACATAGAGTCATGGTCAAGGATCTGCTCGGCTTGCGCCACCTCCGACTTGGTCCAAGGATAGACATCTAATCCATGTTCAGAGCTGCTCGTAAGTACTACAACTTTAATTAATATGTTTCTAGTTTAGCAAATCTAGAGTTAATATTTATTGTTCAAAATCAATCTTGTAGTACGTTTAGAGAGTCTAGAGTATCTCGTGTGGTTATCGGCATCATCCGATGCTAGATGCTAGGGTCGGTGAATGAGTTTTTTAGCTAGCCATCAGGAGCATGTGATGCAGCCTGGGAGATATTTTTGGTAAGTCAAAACTAGTTTAATTTATAATTTGCCAATATGTTCATATTTTAATTGCATATAAATACATGCTTGCTTCTATCTTGCAAGATTACTATCGGTTCGAGACTCCTTAAGACAAAGAGGCTGGCTGTTAGATCTTTGAGGAGGTGGCCACATGGAAGATTTGAGATGGCCTCTATAGCCTCAAGTAGTCCGGCATCCAGCACTACGATTCCTAGTCACCATCAGATAGAAGATCCTTCATGGATCACTGGATGTAGGCGAACATATGGCAGGCCCTTTGCGACCAGTGGAGCAATGAGGAGGATTCTAGTTGGTGGCAGAGGGCCCGATAGAATTGGGCTTTCTAATAGGATCCAATCAGACATACGAGCAGCTCAGTCGACGTATATGTTGTGTGAAGGGGAAATCCTGATTTCCCTGACCAGGTTCGTTCAGATCTGATCAGATCAAGAGATATATTTCAAAATTTTTTCTCTTAGATCTGTATCAGATCAGGGATGCTTCAGATCTGATTCTTATTTATTTAATAAAAAATTAAATGAAAAGGATAAATTAAATCACATTCAATTTACCTGAATAGGGTAATCCTATTACCCTGTTGATGATCCTGTTTGCAGCGGAAGGTTCTGGATCAAGCCACGCAAGCGCCTGGCCTCTACCGGTATCCACTCGGGCTGGATCTGGAGATCCTCTTCTTCTCTATCACGCCTCCAAAAATCAGATCTGGATCTGATCTGGAGGATCTTCAAAACTCCTTTTGAAGATCTGCAGTCGTCCTTCACAGCAGCGCAGCCTTCTTGCTTTTGATCTCCTTTTCTTGATCTAAATCGCACCAATCCAAATCCAAAACACTTTTGGACGTGGAGAGCAAGGGGAGAAGAGAGTATGGCGTGGAGAAAGGGGAGAGAGGCAGCCTTGGGGCGTGGGAAGATTGCTTCTTGATTATTTTTTCACTTGGGCGCTGGGTCTCTTATATAGACTAAGCGTGATCCAAGTCATCTTCCTCCCAACCAATCACAACCCTTTGTGAAATCAGATCTAAATCTGATTGGTGGGATTAGAGTCCCCTGGATTCCTACTTGGAGAGTGCCTTGGACCAGTCAAACTGGATTCTTAGAAGAACTCTCATTGGAATCCTAAAGGGAGATGGAGTCCTTGTCCAACAAGGACTCCTAGGCGCCTCCTACTTGGGCTCACGCCACCCTTGGCGTGCGCCCTTCTCCTTGCCAGGTTCTGGCAGGGGGACAAGGCCCCCACCAGCTCTCCAATAGGTGCATGACATGTGGTCAAAAGTCAAAGGGTGAATGGTCAACGTTTGACCAGTCAAAGGTAGACTTTTGACCAAAGTCAAAGAACAAGAAATGGCAGGTGACCAAAAATGGCAGGTAATGTCTTACAAATAAGACAACCTATTCTGACTTGGACAACCTCCAGTCAGACCATATGAAGGCCTTCTGATTGAGCACAAACTCCTTTGGCTCAGACAGGACGAACTTATTTATGATAGCAAAAGAAGAACGTTAGGTTCAATCGAGTGCTAGCACGATTTCCTTGAACCTAATTGAATCTCATTCAGATCAATTGAACTATATTAGTTCAATTGATGATCACCAGACTTCAAACCCTTGTTTGTGTGACCCAGTTAGGTTCAGTTCTGTATGGTAATGGGATATGTCATGATCTCTATCATCGACATCATCGAAACTCCTTTCGATGGATCAGAACTCTTCTGATTCGAACAGCTAGAATGATCGATCATCTAAATCATTCTAATTGCTCCCAAAATCCACCAGTGACACCTAGCAGTATATGGTGGCAACCCATCAGAGCTGAATGCGAACCTCTTGGTGCAGCTACCTGTGTGATTCAGTTCTTCTATCTTGAGCCCCGATCAGATTAGGGTTAAGGTGAACTCGTCAAACCCTAGTCTCTGTCATATGATGTAATCATTCGATTCGAGTCCAATGTGAAAATCTAAATAGAAACTCTTTCTATTATTTCACTCTGCCATGGCCATGGGCTTCAGGACTTGATTCTCATGATCATCATAGGGCTACTCCTCTACCACCGAGGTAGATAGATCCCATCTTGATGCAATCCAGTTCCTACAATGAACATGTCATAGCCAACATACACCTCAGGGTTCCATATGGCTAGGAGACCGAGTAATGGTGTAGTCAAACTATAACACCCTCAAGGTGAACTGCCGATGCATCTCAGGTCAAAGAACCAGACACACTACTGCAGCATCGAGTCAGTCATTGACGAGAAGGTAGACTCCCTAATGACTACTCGAGGTGGTCACGCTCAGTGCCCTCGTTCTCTAACGAGTACCTGTACTCTCGCTCCGGTGTCTCCACACCGTAGACTCAAGACTCATCTACTAAAGAGAAGCGATCGTACACCAACCTTCCGGATCAATCACCATCCTCGTGATGATCCTATGGTCGGGAGCTATTTATGAGTTAATAATGATTATTCATGTCTTAAATTTTCAACTCTTGAAAATATGAATTATCATTACCATTAACTCAAAGGATGTATCACAGACACTAAATACACATGTGTGATAGAAAATAACCCATTTCATTAATTATAGTCAAAATTATAATTTTGCCCCTAGAAGTGTATTACAAGTGTCAGCCAATTCTGGCTTCTAGGGCACATATATCTAACAATCTCCCACTTGTCCTAAAGCCAATTGGCTACAAGTCTAAGTCCCATCTTCTCAAGGTGGGCTTCGATCTTCTGCTGGCCCAACGGCTTTGTAAGTGGGTCTGCCACATTATCTGTGGAGTTGACTCTCTTGACCTCAACGTAACCTTTCTCAAGGTAATCGCGGATGAGATGGTATCACCGTTTGCTTGGAACTCTTCCAGCACAAACAGTCTGCTAGATGTCGACTTTCGATCATCTATATCGGACATGAAGTCCGAGTCTGTGTATCCCTGGAACTTGGAGTTCTCCGTTACCAAAGACCAACATCATATCCTTAGTTCTTCTCAAGTACTTAAGGATACATTTCACAGAAGTCCAGTGTTCTTCACCTGGATTTGACTGATATCTGCTTGTGACACTCACAGCATGGGCTATATCAGGTCGTGTACATAGCATGGCATACATGAGGCTCCCTATTGCAGAAGCATAAGGGATCTTGCTCATGCGTTCTATTTCCTCAGGTGTGCTGGGGCACATCTTCTTGGAAAGATGAATACCATGTCTGAAGGGTATTAATCCCCTCTTAGAGTTTTCCATACTAAACCTCTTTAGTACTTCCTCTATGTACATCTTCTGTGAAAGTCCTAGCATCCTATTCGGTCTATCCCTATAGACCTTAATTCCTAGAATAAAGGATGCTTCACCTAGGTCTTTCATGGAGAATTCCTTAGACAACCACATCTTGACTGATGTCAACATGGGAATATCATTCCCAATAAGGAGGATGTCATCCACGTACAATACGAGGAAGACAACAGCGCTCCCACTGACCCTTTTGAAAACACATGGTTCCTCTTCGTTTTTGATGAAACCAAACTTTTTGATCACATCATTGAAACGAGTGTTCCAGCTCCGAGATGCTTGCTTAAGTCCATATATGGACCTTTGCAGCTTGCAAACCTTGTGATCAGTATCACTGGATGTGAAACCTAGCGGCTGTTCCATATAGATATCTTCCTCAAGATATCCATTTAGGAATGCCGTTTTCACGTCCATTTGCCATATTTCATAATCGAAATAGGCTGCAACAGCAAGCAATGTGCGGATGGATTTTAGCATAGCTACCGGGGAAAAGGTATCCTGATAGTCAATGCCTTCACGTTGACTATAACCTTTTGCCACTAGTCTAGCCTTGAATGTCTCCACATTCCCATCTGCACCAATCTTTCTCTTGAAGATCCATTTACATCCAATAGGTACTATACCTTCTGGTGGATCTACCAAGGTCCAGACTTGGTTTGAGTGCATCGAGTCGATCTCTGACTTCATTGCCTCAAGCCATTTCTCGGAGTCGATATCTGATATCGCCTCGTTGTAGGTTTTGGGATCATCACCATGAGCACCATTACCTACGAGGAACATTTCCTCTAAGTCCTCTGAAATAATACCTAAGTATCTTTCAGGGGGACGGGAAACTCTTTCCGATCTACGAGGTGGAGGAGGTAGTGTTCTTATTGGCTCAACCTGATTTGGTTCCACTTGGTCCTTAGCTCTTTCTGCTTGTGAGACTTTCTCATCAAGCTTAATCTGCTTTCCAATGCCACTATCTTGAATAAACTGTTTTTCAAGAAATATGGCATGTCGACTCACAATCACATTGTGGTCTTCAGGAATGTAGAAATAGTATCCTAATGACTCTTTAGGATATCCTATGAATCGAGCTCTAAAGGACCTAAACTCTAACTTGTCCGCTTGTTGTCTTTTGACATAAGCCGGACAACCCCAAATTCTGAGATGACTCAGACTTGGTTTCTTACCGTGCCATATCTCATACGGTGTGGTAGGAACGGTTTTAGAGGGAACCCTATTCAGTAGAATAGATTGAAGTTAATAATGAATGTCCCCAAAGAAAATCTGGGAGGTCTGTGAAGCTCATCATGGATCGAACCATATCCAATAGAGTCCGATTTCTCCGTTCTGAAACCCCGTTGAGTTGAGGTGTTCCTGGTGGAGTCCATTGAGAGACTATGCCATTTTCCTTAAGATAGTCTAGGAATTCCCGGCTAAGGTATTCACCTCCTCGATCTGATCGAAGAACCTTAATGGGTTTTCCAGTTTGCTTTTTCTACTTCATGTCTGAATTCTTTGAACTTTTCAAAAGCTTCAGACTTGTGTCTCATAAGATACACATACCCATACCTAGACAGATCATCGGTAAAGGTAATGAAGTAGATAAAATTGCCTCTAGCCGGCACATCAAATGGGCCGCACACATCTGTATGTACTAGGGCAAGGAGATCTGTGGCCCTCTCCCCATGTCCAACAAAAGGGAGTTTAGTCATTTTGCCTTGAAGACAAGATTCACAAGTTGGATATGACTCGGAAGTCAATGGACTCAATAGCCCATTTTTCTCCAATTTGTTGATCCTATCTTCTGCTATATGACCTAATCTCAGGTGCCATAGATATCTGTCGTTTGGACTATCCCTAGGTCGTTTGGCATTCATGTTTTGCTCGATAGTTAAAACAGGTACATCAATATGTAGCTGATAAAGACCATTAATAAGGAAACCATTTGCAATTTTATTTCTTTCATAAAGAATGTTACAATGGTCCTTAAAGAAGGTGATCACATAACCTTCTTGTGCTAAGCATGAAACAGAAATCAAATTTCTGCTAGCTGCAGGCACATAATAACAGTCTTTTAAAACTAAGTCTAAACCAGATGGTAATCGCAGAGGGTATGTTCCCACGGTTACTGCAGCAACTCTTGCTCCATTACCGATGCGTAGGATCATGTCTCCATCCCTCAGCCTCCTGCTATCCTCAAGACCCTGCATAGAAGTGCATAGGTGAGCACTAGATCCAGAGTCAAGCACCCAACTGGATGCAGAAGAAACCGTAAGGTTAGACTCAATAACGAGCATACCTCCAGAAGGACCTTCCTTCTTGTTCTTTAGGGTGGCCAGGTAAGTAGGGCAGTTCCGCTTCCAATGGCCATCGCTGTTGCAATGGAAACACTTTCCTTTGCCAACGACCTTCTTATTCGGTTCTGCCTTCTTCTTCTTTGATCCTTCTACCTTTTGCTTTTTCACAGACTTCCTTTTCTTTCCATAAGACTTTCTTTTGGAAGAAGTCCGTTCCATAGCAAGAACTGAGCCTTTAGAACCTTTCATAGAAAGCTCAGCGGTTACCAGCATATTCATCAACTCGGCCAAGGAATTCTGAAGTTTATGCATGTGGTAATTCATGATGAATTGCCCATATGCATCAGTCAAGGATTGTAGAATAATATCATTCTGCAAGTCCAAGTCCAACTTCACACCGAGCTTCTCAAGCTCTTCCATGTCCTTGATCATTGTCAGACAGTGATCTTGGACTGACTGCCCATCACGCATCTTAGCCTTAAAAAGTCGTTTCGTGACTTGATATTTGGCTGCGCGACTCTGTTCACCAAACATCTCCTGCAGGTGAGCCAACATTTGGCGAGCAGTCCCGATATCTTCATGTTGGCGCTGGAGCTCATCAGACATCGAGCCCAACATGTAGTATCTGGCCTTATTGTCTTCGTCAATCCATTTTTCCAGAGATGCTCTCTGTTCAGTGGATGGACGAGCTGGTAAGGTGGGAGGGTCCTGGTCCAAAACATGTGTTAACTTCTCTGAACCCAAAACAATTTTGTAGTTCCTAAGCCAATCTTTATAATTGGGTCCAGTCAGTCTATGTGTGTCTAGGATACGTGCCAGTGGGTTGGACGCAGATATTTTCCTGTAGAGAGTCAAAGATTCTAGTTAGATACTGTAATTTTGACTTGACCAATTTGTTTAGGGATTTTATTTTTAAACAAATTAGCTCCCACTATTTTCTCGGATCCCTACACTCCCTCTGTAGAGATGCAAAAATCTCCGCGATTGATGATTTCTAGTGGGTGGTGCGGTCTCACCAACTGACTCATCACCTCACCTAACAGTTATTGGTGATGGGTTAGCCAATGAGTGAACAACTCTTGTTCAATGATTCTCTAATCATGGTGCACCCAAACTTGGTCTCTAATTCATGAATCTCACCGTATCCGGAATATTGATCCACTCCTTAGTTAAGTCAGACCCACCATTTGCATAGACTGGGTTCCTAATTGGGTCTCTCACCGTATCCAGAATATTGAGCCCAACTCATCCTCCAGCCCATAGCATCCAATGCCTAATAGACATGGTTGCGTCTTCCCGGTGCAACTGAGCCACTGTATCCAGCCGAGAACAATCAACCCCGGGAAGGGCCCGCACATCTACAATGGTGGAAGACCTCGGACTTAATCTTTTCTTAGGGAGAATTGATTCAGGTCTCATTAAACTAGACTTGGCTTAGTCATAACAATTATGACTAACCTAGTGGCATGGGTCAGCTCGGATTATTGACCACCTCAGATCAGAACTGTGTCAACAGATATGGCCAGGTAAGTGAGACCGGTGGAAGGAATATGCCATTAACTCGCACAAGAACGCATTCAGGTCGAGTAGCTTCCAATTAAAAACCAGTCGGTCGTCTATGCCAAACTTACCTTAGACACCAAATTGTTGAGTCAGAACCAATTGGGTTAGCCTACAATCCAGACTCTAACCTCTGAGCCTAATTAGGTCTTGCTTGATCGTGACTCGATCTTGACCCAGACTTAATCCTATTAGGCTGGTCAATTTAAGCATTGTTGATCCCATCTAACCAACTCTTGATTCGGTTTGATCAACCGCTTAGACCTAATTGAGCTACCGAAGCCCGAACCCAGTATTATGAATATGTCTTAGATCTGAAATTCTCAATTTTAGACCTAATTAATATTCCATAAACTTAATTCTTAATTAAGTTGGGTTCATAAACAAAATATGCACAATAAATCCTAGGGTTTCAGGATCTAGGGTTTTGCAGAAAGTAAGTTTTTGGGTTTCTGATTAAGGACGAACGCGCAGCACCCCTACACATCATAAGAACACCCCATCGAATGGGAAGAGAGGGCCTTTAAACCCTTCTTCGTTCTTATGACCGGACGGCCAAGGGGAACGCCTTAATCAGGAACATTCAATAAACATTCAATACTACAAAACAGTTATAGATCTATATCATATATCTCATATACAAATTTAGATCTAACCATGGCATATTTTGCATACATCTCATGTATCATAATCATGCATGTTTTCAGATCTAAATTATCACATAATAATCTGAAAAATTAGATTTAATTTGATCTAATCAAAATAAATTCTAATCTAGACAATTATGTAGAACTATTCTACAACTAGTCTAGTCATGCATCTATCATATCTCATATGATATTTAAAATTAAATAATTTTTATTTGCTGTTTATCAGATGTTATTATAACACTTATAATATCAGAAAACAGTAAATAAGAAGATCTAAAATATGATTTAATCACATTAAATCAAAGACATGCAAAACTATTCTATAGAACTATTCTATACTAGAACTAGTCATGCATATCTTCATGTTCTTAGATCCAAATCATTTAATTTTAATTTTCCTGATTTCAGATCTGATCACATCTCATGTGACATCTGAAATTACGTTATTTTTAATTAAAATAAAATTAAAAATCAGATCTAAACTATTTTTAGAACCTGGCTCTGATACCACTTGAAGGGGAAATCCTGATTTCCCTGACCAGGTTCGTTCAGATCTGATCAGATCAAGAGATATATTTCAAAATTTTTTCTCTTAGATCTATATCAGATCAGGGATGCTTCAGATCTGATTCTTATTTATTTAATAAAAAATTAAATGAAAAGGATAAATTAAATCACATTCAATTTACCTGAATAGGGTAATCCTATTACCCTGTTGATGATCCTGTTTGCAGCGGAAGGTTCTGGATCAAGCCACGCAAGCGCCTGGCCTCTACCGGTATCCACTCGGGCTGGATCTGGAGATCCTCTTCTTCTCTATCACGCCTCCAAAAATCAGATCTGGATCTGATCTGGAGGATCTTCAAAACTCCTTTTGAAGATCTGCAGTCGTTCTTCGCAGCAGCGCAGCCTTCTTGCTTTTGATCTCCTTTTCTTGATCTAAATCGCACCAATCCAAATCCAAAACACTTTTGGACGTGGAGAGCAAGGGGAGAAAAGAGTATGGCATGGAGAAAGGGGAGAGAGGCAGCCTTGGGGCGTGGGAAGATTGCTTCTTGATTATTTTTTCACTTGGGCGCTGGGTCTCTTATATAGACTAAGCGTGATCCAAGTCATCTTCCTCCCAACCAATCACAACCCTTTGTGAAATCAGATCTAAATCTGATTGGTGGGATTAGAGTCCCCTGGATTCCTACTTGGAGAGTGCCTTGGACCAGTCAAACTGGATTCTTAGAAGAACTCTCATTGGAATCCTAAAGGGAGATGGAGTCCTTGTCCAACAAGGACTCCTAGGCGCCTCCTACTTGGGCTCACGCCACCCTTGGCGTGCGCCCTTCTCCTTGCCAGGTTCTGGCAGGGGGACAAGCCCCCACCAGCTCTCCAATAGGTGCATGACATGTGGTCAAAAGTCAAAGGATGAATGGTCAACGTTTGACCAGTCAAAGGTAGACTTTTGACCAAAGTCAAAGAACAAGAAATGGCAGGTGACCAAAAATGGCAGATAATGTCTTACAAATAAGACAACCTATTCTGACTTGGACAACCTCCAGTCAGACCATAAGAAGACTTCTGTTTGAGCACAAACTCCTTTGGCTCAGACAGGACGACTTATTTATGATAGCAAAAGAAGAACGTTAGGTTCAATCGAGTGCTAGCACGATTTCCTTGAACCTAATTGAATCTCATTCAGATCAATTGAACTATATTAGTTCAATTGATGATCACCAGACTCAAACCCTTGTTTGTGTGACCCAGTTAGGTTCAGTTCTGTATGGTAATGGGATATGTCATGATCTCTATCATCGACATCATCGAAACTCCTTTCGATGGATCAGAACTCTTCTGATTCGAACAGCTAGAATGATCGATCATCTAAATCATTCTAATTGCTCCCAAAATCCACCAGTGACACCTAGCAGTATATGGTGGCAACCCATCAGAGCTGAATGCGAACCTCTTGGTGCAGCTACCTGTGTGATTCAGTTCTTCTATCTTGAGCCCCGATCAGATTAGGGTTAAGGTGAACTCGTCAAACCCTAGTCTCTGTCATATGATGTAATCATTCGATTCGAGTCCAATGTGAAAATCTAAATAGAAACTCTTTCTATTATTTCACTCTGCCATGGCCATGGGCTTCAGGACTTGATTCTCATGATCATCATAGGGCTACTCCTCTACCACCGAGGTAGATAGATCCCATCTTGATGCAATCCAGTTCCTACAATGAACATGTCACAGCCAACATACACCTCAGGGTTCCATATGGCTAGGAGACCGAGTAATGGTGTAGTCAAACTATAACACCCTCAAGGTGAACTGCCGATGCATCTCAGGTCAAAGAACCAGACACACTACTGCAGCATCGAGTCAGTCATTGACGAGAAGGTAGACTCCCTAATGACTACTCGAGGTGGTCACGCTCAGTGCCCTCGTTCTCTAACGAGTACCTGTACTCTCGCTCCGGTGTCTCCACACCGTAGACTCAAGACTCATCTACTAAAGAGAAGCGATCGTACACCAACCTTCCGGATCAATCACCATCCTCGTGATGATCCTATGGTCGGGAGCTATTTATGAGTTAATAATGATTATTCATGTCTTAAATTTTCAACTCTTGAAAATATGAATTATCATTACCATTAACTCAAAGGATGTATCACAGACACTAAATACACATGTGTGATAGAAAATAACCCATTTATTAATTATAGTCAAAATTACAATTTTGCCCCTAGAAGTGTATTACAAGTGTCAGCCAATTCTGGCTTCTAGGGCACATATATCTAACATTGTGACCAATAGACTAGTAAGAAATTAATATCAAAGCTCTTCACTAGAATTGCAAAAACTCTAATATGCATATTTAATTAAGTTAATTTTATTATTTATTTATTGTAGGCGTGGCAGTTGGGTCATCTACCAGACCAGTTGTAGTTGTGGTAGGCTAGACACTAGTCTAAGAGGATTGATAACTATTTAGATTCTACGTTACGATGGATCACAGTAAGAACTTCAAAATTTATTTACTAATTAAGTTGTTACAAGATCTAATTTTTGCATTATAACTAATATATTTCTTAACTATGCAGATGTATTATGCAGAGTATATTATTGAGAGGTACGATGATGATCCATCTTGTCAGCCTCCTTTAATCTTTAGGGATGGCTCAATGCCACCCGAGGGTGTGTAGGAGTCAGGTCATAAAATTTGGTCATAGCTTTGACCTTCCACTACCTCAATACCTTTCAGCATCCTCATAGGTCTCGACATCCTAAACTTGGAGTGATGTGCACGTGGAGGAGGTCGTGCAAAGGCTTCTGAGCTAGCAACCTCAGAATCTCCTGGATGCCATCTGCGACATGGTCGTAGAGCTTCTCTAGAACCCATAACCACGTGACAAGTTGAGCTCATCATCCCAGCCATCATATCAGATATATATTATTAAATTATTTTAATTATTTTAAATTTTTATTTTTAGAAGCTTTGTATATTTATGTTTGAGTATGGGAAAGGGATCTAGGGGCTAAAAATTCAATCTAACTATTCAATCGATGGGCCAAAGGTATCTATAGCTCCATAGCATCGAATGAAATATGTAGAAAAAATCTATTCGAGAATCAGAAGTATTTTGAAAGATATGCCTTTATATCGGAACTTGCTAATATTGTTTTATTTTTTTTCATTATAAGATGCTAAGACATCCAGCTCTCATCCACCAACTATTGGAGCAGAGCAGGAGGAAGTGGAGGCTGACGATGATAAAAATCGAACCTAATTTTTTTTTATATATTATATTTTTTATATTGCTTACAAAAATATTATATAATTTTTATTTTTAAAATAATATAAATAGTTTTAATTTTTGATTATCATATTATCTTTGGATTTTAATTATAATAGGTATTAGGAACCAAAATTTATTATAATTAATTAAAATAATGTTTTAAAAATATTATTATTATTTTTTTAAAAAAATTAAATTAAGTATTACTATCGATATTAGTGATGGTATCTACTACCGCTAATATTTTTAAATTAATTATTTTATTTAAATTAAAAATTAAATAAAATTAGAGATGGTATTAGAGATGGAATAATTTATCACTAATAGTTATTAGGCGACAGCATTAGCAACAGATATACTAAAGCTAATATTTTTTTTAATTTTTTTAAAAAAATAATTAGAGATGGATTTATTTTGTATCTAAAATCATTGCTAATTCTATTATTAGTGATAATATTTTTTGCTGTTGCTAATGGTCTTAGTTAGTGATAAGAATTTTTCAGATTGACTTTTACGATGGTATTAGTGATGGCATCAGTATTAGCGATCATGGATGGACTTTTAGCATTGATATTTTGCCATCACTAGTAGTTTAGATTCTTATAGTGATAAGTGAATAACTCTTGTTCAATATTTCTCCAAACATTATGCATCCAAACTCGATCTCTAATTCATGAAACTCATTATGTCCACTCCTTAGTTACGTCAGACCCACTACTTACATGACCTAGATTTATGATTAGGATCTTGACTGTATCCAAAATATTGAGTCCAACCCATCCTCCAATCCATAGCATCTGATGCCAAATGGATATGCTTGCATCTTTTCGGCGCAATTGAACCACTATATACGGTCAAGAACAATCAATCCCGAAAAGAGCCCGCACATCTACAATGGTGGAAGACCAATGATTTAATATTTTCTTAGGAAGATTTCAATTTAGATCTCTTAGACTCGACTAGTCATAACGATTATGACTAACCTAGTGGCATAGGTTAGCTCAAATCGTTAGCCATTTCAATCCAAAACTGAGTCAACCCAATCAGCCAGATAAGTGAGATCGATAGGAGGGATATGCCATTAACTTGCCTAAATGCGTCTAGATCGAGTAGCTCCTAATTAAAGATCATCGATCATATCTACCATACTTACCTTAGACACCAACTTGTCTGACCAAAATTGATTAAGTTAACCTACAATCCAAGCTCGAATTGTGGAGCCAAATTAGGCATTAAAGTGGTCAACCACATGTAACTATGAGTCAACCTTGACCAAGACTTGTATTTAATGAGCTGGTCAAATCTAAGCACTCTTGATCCCACCTAACCAACTCTTGATTCGATTTGATCAATTGCCAGATCAAATCAAGCTACCCATACCCGAACCCATATTTTATGAAAGTATCTTAGATTTGAAAATTCTTAATTTTTAGATCTAATTAATTTCATAAATTTAATTCTTAATTAAGTTCAAGGATTCATAAAATAAAACATGCATCAAAGATCCTAGGGTTTTAGATTTAGAATTTTGCAGAAAAATAAGTTTTTGATTTTTGATTAAGGATAAATGCGCAGCATCCTTACACGCCATAAGAACACCTCATTGAATGAGAATCGAGGATCTTTAAACTCCTTTTACTCTTATGATCGGACAGCCAAGGAGAATGCCTTAATCAGAAATATTAAACTACACTATAAAATAGCTAGATCTAATACATATATCTCATAGATGATTAATGATCTAAACTATGCATGCTTTGCATATATCACATATATCAATTTTAAACATGTATGTCATACTTCCAAATCAGATTATATCTCATATAATCTTTAGAAAATTAATTGAATATTTCATAAAAAATTCAGATCTATGCAATCATGACATAGATCTACATATGTAGTCGAGACATGCATTGCATATATCATATATATAAAGATTTTAAAATGCATGTTTTGATTTTAGATCTAGTTGATGGAATCTCTATTTCTAAGCCATAGGATTGATCTGATTTGATTTGATCATAGAAATTTTTTTAAATTTGCTTTAGATCTAACTCAGATCGATCCTACGGCCTAGGAATAGAGATTCCTTCATTAACAATTTGAACTAACCCATGTCAGCTAGGTAAATCAGTGTGACTGATTTAGGTGCCCTTAGACTGGTTTATCTCTAATCTTCATTAATCTAACTTGGTGAAGTCAGTGGGAGGATTGTGATTAGCTAGTCAATCTTCTTTCTTTCTTCTCTAAAATAAGTTAGCCAATTCCACTAAAATTATTACATCCTTAAAATGAAATAGTTATGGTGATAACTAGATCATAGTCTCCCATTATATTGAGTGATAATGGGTCCATTAGTTGGATAATCATTGAAGGCCCAAAGACCTGGTGCTTATCGACTATTGAAATTATCATTCATAATATGATAACTTGATTATTTCTTTCTAAATGGTGGCTAGGTTGACTAACCAAAGTAGGGCTTAATCATTCATTGATTAGATGGACTAAGTATGGTCATGTTAATGGTTGGACCTAATCGGACCTTTTTAGTGAAGGCCAAAGCCTACTAATTAGATTTTTTGAGTAAAATTAAATTACTAAAAATTATTTAGAGAAATAATTTATTATGAACCTATCCATAGATGTACATGGGTTGATTGACCAAAGTCGGATTTGTGTGCAGACTATGTGGATTCTAGTATCCACTAAGAAATTAGGATAATTTTTAAAATTAAAGGTAGAGACTACCAATTTGAATAAAATAATGAAAGAATCTTTTGATTAAAGTCCAAATTTTTAGGTTTAATAAATCATTTACTAATTAGATTTTTAGTTTTCTTTTGTGTAGTTATGGCTACTAACCTATCGGTCCAATCATTATTGGACAATGATAAGTTGGTGGGACCCAATTTTGGTAGTTAGTATCGTAAGTTGAAGATTGTCTTGGAGCATGAATGGATTTTGTATATTTTGATAAATCTAGTACCTAAGAAGCTAGCTCCAATTACATATGGAACAATCCAGGACACTTACTAAAAGTGGCTTAACGATCGAACCATAGTTCGTTGTATATATTGGTAGCCATGAGTGATGAGTTCAATTACAGGTTTGAGTCAACTTAGCCAAAATATATGCTTCAAGTATCGAACGAGTCTTTTGGCACTCCCGACGATGTTAAGAGGCACAAGACTAGTTTTGCCTTCTTTAATGCTCGAATGAGGGATGGTGCTTCAATCACTGATCATGTATTGTACATGATCGAGATGATTGAGCACTTGAGCAAGCTCGGCTTTCTCTTGCACGAGTAGCTTAGGAATGATACTATTCTAAACTCATTGCCCAAGTCCTACCTCCTCTTTCTTACTCATTTATGAATGATAAAGCCTAAAGTTAACTACCATGGGTTGCTCGGGTTGCTTCAAAACTTTGAGAAGGATCACTAGCTCCATAAGGAGTCGGTGAATATATTTGGGGCGTCTTCTTTTGGTCCTCAACCCTTTAAGAAAGAAAAAAAGAACATGAAGAAGAAGAATAAGAAGGTGCAGGTTCATGTCGGGATATCAATGTAGGGCCAGACCAGAAAATCTAAGCCCAATAAGAGTCAAGCAGAGTGCTACTGCAAAAAGTAAGGATACTGGAAGAGGAACTATCCTCAGTATATTTTCTTTTTAGATCTAAATAGGTTGAAAAAGAAGCAAATAGTTATTAGGCAAGATAGTTATATGATAACTCCATGCAATTTCTCAATTTATGATATTACTAATTAGGTATTAGATACCGAAAGCCCTTACCATATTTATAATTCATTGCAGGGTTTATAGGATAGTAGCAGATTTGAAAAGATAAAAGATTTCTAAATATTGGAGAAGGAAGACCAGTTCGAGTTCTAGTATTAGAAATCATAAAACTTGTATTTGAGTCTTGTACTATTATATTTAGTATTTATTACTTTTGTCCTAGCTTTTTATTGAATATTATTTCTATAGGCCTTTTGGCCAAAAATAATTATAAAATTTTAATAAAAAAATTTGTAATGTCATTTTGAATGATGTTCTATCTGTTAAACCCAAGGATTGATTTTGATGAGTTATAAAATATTTGAGTATATGTTTGGACTAATAAATTATTTAAGATCATGTTTCAGGATGAATTGTAGAGTATCAAAAGAAAAATGCCAAATAGTGCAGTTGAGAATCACTAGGGAGAAGTTGGAAGCTTTTAAAGTATGAAACACATCCAAAGCATGGCTAAAAGAGGATATTTCAAGACCAAAATTGAAAAGAAATTCAACTTGTTAAAGTCAAAATTCTCAGCAGGAAAGCTGAGTCGACCCCTGGAAATGGTATTTAGCTTGAGCTGAAATAGGAAGAAAAAAAAATTTGGCATGCAAAAGTTTCAACTGGCATGCCCTTGAGTCGACTCATGGTTGAGTGCGAGTTGACTCGAGTAAACAGTGATGAAATTTTTTTTAAAAAAAAAATTATTTTGTTTGAGCAGAGGTTGGAGTCAACTCGAGTTCCTCAAGTTGAGGTCTCAGAAAAATATAGAGAGCATAATTTTTGGGACAAAGTTTAAGATCAAACTCATAGGATGGTCGAGTCAACTCGAGGGGATTGACGAGTCGACTCGAGCTCCAACGACTAGTTTTCTACAGAATATTGAGAATTGTGTAGATTGCTTCCAAAGGGCTATTTTCAATTTTTCAATGATCAAAAACCTTCCTCAAGCCTACCAAATATTGGAAAATAGCTACACAACACCTAAAAGAAGTGACTTGACAAATCAATCATTTGAGAGGAATCAAAGTAAAGTGAAAAAGTCCAAAAAAGCCTTGGAAAGAGAGCATTCCATTTCGAACTCATTGATGAAGGAAAATCAACATTTTTTGCCACAAGATCATTTAGATCCAATTAGATCTATATGATAATTTCAAAAATTTTTCTAATAGGATCTAATCAAATCTGAGTGTTCTCAAATTTGATCATATAAATCTAATATTAAAAACTAATATAAAGTAAAATGGGAAAAACAATTGTTACCTTTAGGGTGAATTGCTTTTACCTTGTCAAAGATCTGTTGAGGCTTGGGGTTCTGGATCTAGCCATGTAAGTGTCTGGCCTCTACCAGAGTCCACTCAGGCAAGATCTAGATGCACTTTTCTTTTGGATCTTATCTCCAAAATTTAGATCTAGATCTAATTTGTAGAGCCTTCAAAATAATGTTGAAAGTAGTGCGCTCATTTCACGAATACCATTGTGTAAAGCCTGATCTTTGGACCAATCTTCTTGGATCTTTCTCACTATTTGTGCCCAACTTTTAGTCATGGAGAGAAGAATAAGAAGAGGATTAAGGGGCATGGAATAGAGGAGGGGGTAGTAGCATGTAAGTGTGGGAATCAATTAGAACTCATAGAGCCCTAGGGCGTAGGGTCTTTAAATAGACTTTGCGCCAACCTTAGAGAAACTGGTCGTCGTCAGAATCTGCTGGAGTATAGGTGGATGAGGTCGCCATCGGAGACCTACAAAATAAAGTCCCATCTGGAGTTAGCGGGGGGGTGGCTTTGGCAGGATCCTCCGACGATCAAGTCAACTCTGGCCAACAGGAATGGAGTGCTCGAGAATGTGTTCCATAGAGCTTAGAGAAGAAGAGGAGAGTTTAGGGCTTATGGTTAGTGTATCTGGAGGGTCCTTTTTATAGGTGGAGCTTGATGGTGACAGCTGTAGCCACGTGCTGGCGAGCCGCTCGAGGTTTGATGGAGTCAGTCCTAGGGGAAGATGCCATCTGCAGTGCCGCCTGCAATGGATTGATGGTGACAGCCATCGCCGCCTGGTAGCGGGTCACTATCGCTTGCGGTGGACTGACGATGAAGGCTACAGCTATCTTGATACTGAGCCGCTCGGGACTGAATGAAGGGTTGAAGGGTTTTGATGTGTACCCATTTTGGAGGAATTCGGATTCCTGAAGAAGAAGCTCGGAAGGAGTTCGGCTCCCATAGGCGTCTGGCTGGAGGTGTGCGGATAAGGCTCGATCGCTGGGGAGTTTGGTAGGAGCTCGGCCGACCGAAGGAGATGTCTGGAAGGAGTCCAACTCTTGAAGAAGTCCGATCGAAGGGGGTGTCTGGGAGGAGTCCGGCTCCTGAAGAAGTCCGACCGAAGGGGATATCTAGGAGGAGTCTGCTGAAGAAGTCTGGCCGAAGGGGAAGCTTGGAGGGAGTTCATCTCTTGCAGGTGCCTGGCTGGAGGAGTGCAGAGAGAGTTTGGCTCTTGTAGAAGTTCGACTGAAGCTCGACTCCTGAGGAGTTCGGCTAAAGCTCGATTGTTGAGAGTTCGAAGGAGCTCGACCACTAAGTAGTTCGACCGACTGTAGGAGTTCGGTCAAGAACCGTTCGCTGAAGCTATTCCATGGCTACTGGCCGCATCGGACTGAGCACCGAACTAGACTTTGGCAGGAGCGGGGTTTACCCCCAATAATAGTCTCCTCCACTCTCGAGTTTGAAATTCGAAGGAAGGGAGTGCAGAAAAGGTGACTGCCGAAGTTCTCTTTTGGGTTCCGTGCTGATTCAGTCGAAGCTCGAGGAGAGATCTCATCTTCAGACGAAGTTGGTGTTGAAATTGAAGCTTGAGGAAGATCTCCTCTCTCATCGAGATTGAAGTAGATCTCGTCTCCTACGGTCAAGGTCGAAGGTTAAGCTCCTCGGGGGCGATATTGTCACCAACAGTCGAGGCTGACTCGGGGGAGATCTCCTCTCCTGCAATCGTAGTTAATACAGGTGCTCGAAAGAGATCTGATCTCTGGCCGAGATTAACGTGGTCACTCAGGAGAGATCTCATCTTTGGGCGAGGTTGTCTTCAGTCTTATCTCAGGCCAAGATTGCTCGGGCGCTCGAGAGAGATCTTATCTCTAGTCGAGGTTATCGCGGACCGAGGTAGTCACAATCGCTCGAGAGAGATCTTATCTCTGGTCGAGGTTGGCTCGGATGCTCGGGAGAGATCTTATCTCTAGCCAAGGTTGTCACGGGTCGAGGTAGTCACGGTCGCTCGGGAGAGATCTTATCTCTGATGATTGACTCGGTCAGATCTTATCATCCTCTGCAGTCCCGGACCCTTGGAGATCTTATCTCCTATGGTCGAGGTTGCCTCGGGGAGATCTTATCTCCTACGGTCGAGTTTGCTCGGACCCTCGGGGGAGATCTTATCTCCTACGGTCAAGGTTGATGCAGTCGCTCGGGAGAGATCTTATCTCTAGCCAAGGTTGTCGATCGAGAGAGATCTTATCTCTAACCGAAGTTGTCGCTCAGAAGAGATCTTATCTCTAGCCGAGGTTGTCGCTCGGAAGAGATCTTATCTCTAGCCGAGATTGATGCGGTCGCCCGTGAGAGATCTTAATCTCCAGCCGAAGTTGACGTGGTTGCTCAGGAGAGATCTTATCTCTAGCTGAGGTTGTCTCGGTCACTCAGGAGAGATCTTATCTCTGGCTGAGGTTGTCAGCGGTCGCTCGAGAGAGATCTTATCTCTGGCCGAGGTAATCGATCGCTCGGAGAGATCTTATCTCTAGTGAGATTGTCCACGGTCGCTCAGGGAGAGATCTTATCTCTACCGAGATTGACTCGATCATGGGAGAGATCTTATCTCTAGCCTAAGGTTGACTCGGTCGCTCAGGAGAGATCTTATCTCTAAACGAGGTTTCAGCGCTCAGAAGAGATCTCTCTGGCGAGCTTGTCAGAGGTCGCGTCGGAGAGATCTTATCTCTAGAGAGGTTGATGGTCTTTGACCTACTCATGTTAGGATGAGATTTTTCTTCTATTCCTAACACGGTGACTATTGACTACTTCTTTCCTGTCGTCACATAGTTTTCGCACCCAGAAACATTATTATTGGAGGGGAAGAATTTTACCGAGGGGAAGTTACGTGCAGTACATCCCGTTTTAGGGTCGTGGGGGCTTTGTTCCTCTGGGTTCTCTTAGGCAACAAGGCCCAGGCCGGACGACCTCCTCTATCTCGTGCTGGCCTTCTCAATTTGGAGCAAGCTTCTCTTGACTTTGTCACTGGGAAACGATGAATCACCAATGTACCAAGCTCCTCCCAGGGGTAACATTGATGACGCTGTGAGGTGGCCGACCTCATTGTCGTTTCTAGCTATGGCAGCGCCCTTGGTCGATCTTCTTCTGCTTTAGACTGACGTCGGAGGAATTTATCCAGCCGCCCCTTTTTGATAGGCTCCATAATTTTATCTCGGAGCTAAATGTATTCCTCGGTGCCATGGCCGTGGCCACGATGGTAGGGGCATTACTTGCTTCGATCGCGCATGTTTGGGGGAGGTCGGAGTCTTTCTGGTCTTGGCAGCTAGTTCTTAACTTCCATGAGAATTTAAGATCGAGGAGCATTGAGGGTGGTGTACTCATGGAATCTTTCGGAAGGAGGACTTCTTCGTGCCCTTCTGTCGGGGCTTCCTTGGTGGTGAGCTCAAGAAGTTTGGGCCTTGCTTGCACTGGAGAGGTCGTGTGCACGATCGAACTTCCTGTGAAACCTTCTGCGGGAGAACTTCATGCTTCTTAGTCAGGACTTCCTTGATGACGAGCTCGAGGGGAAGCTCGGCCTAGCTTGCTCGAACTTCATTCCACCTCCTGTAAATTCTTTGTAGGGGCTTCCTTGAAGACATACCCGAGGGGGAGTTCTGCCTCGCTTGCGCCGAACTTCACTCCACCCTCCTATGAAGCTTTCGTTGGAAGAACTTCATGCTTCTTAGTGGAACTTTCTTGACGACGAGCTCGTGGAGGAGCTCAGCCTGGCTTGCCCAAATTTCATTCCACCTCCTGTGAATTCTTTGTAAGGGCTTCCTTGAAGACATACTCGAGGGAGAGTTCAGCCTCACTTGCACTGGGATGGTCGTGAAGCACGGCCAAACATCATTCCACCTCCTGTGAAATCTTCGTAGGGGGTTTTCTTGATGACATATACTCGAGGGGGAGTTCAGCCTTACTTGCGACGAACTTCACTCCGCCCTCCTGTGAAGCTTTCATCGGGAGAACTTCATGCCCCTTTATCGGGGCTTCCTTGATGGTGAGCTTGAGGGAGAGTTCGGCCTCGCTTGCGCTGGAGAGGTCGTGAATGTGGCTGAACTTCGTTCCACCTCTTTATGAGACCTTCTGTCGGGAGAACTTCTGCTCTCCGTTTCTCCTTTCTAAGGGTGATTGGTATGCCCAAACGCTCTTTCTTAAGGCCGATTCCTCGCATCCTCGTGGTGGGTTTGCTGACAAAGTCTGGGGAAGAGATTTCTTTTCCTGGGACAACTTTTGTTGGACCTTGAGCGGCCCACCAGCACGCGGCTACAGCTGTCACCATCAAGCTCTACCTATAAAAAGGATCCTCCAGATACGCTAACCCTAAGCCCTAAGCTCTCCTCTTCTTCTCTAAGCTCTATGGAACTCATTCTCCAGCACTCCATTCCTATTGGCCAGAGCTGACTTGATCATCGGAGGATCTTGCTGGAGCCACCCCCCCACTGGCTTCGGATGGGACTTTGTTTTGTAGGTCTCCGATGGCAACCTCATCCACTTTGCTCTAGTTGATTCCAACGACGACTAGTTTCTGCATCAATAGATTGGCGCTAGAAGGAGGGCACTGAACCTCCGAGGTCCCCTTATTCTTAAAGGAGTGCTCAGCGATGATTTCTCTCTTCTCTCTCTGAAGATCTCTCTTCTTCCTCTCTAGAGTTCTTTTCCAAAGAGAAAATGCCTTCCAGGAGAGCTTCAACTCGGCGATCGGCGGCCTTTGCGCTAGGTCCATCTGCTTCCGTTTCAGCCCCGGCAGCCCAGGTTGCACCTGAAGCCACCACAGATGTGGAGCAGTTCAACCTGCTAGTCGGGTTCGTGGCCCCATCGAGATGATGCAGGCCATACGATAACCTCCGACAGAGACTTTGTCAGCAAACCCACCAC
>QRFJ01002002.1:15623-55546 GCA_006176705.1 Cocos nucifera | reverse complement strand
ATCCCAAAAAAACTCAGGGAGGTTCATGAAGCTCATCATGGATTGGACCATATCTAATAAGATTCAACTTCTCCATTCTGAAATCTTATTGAGTTGAGGTATTTCAGATGGACTCCATTGTGAGACTATGCCATTATCTTTGAGATAGTCTAGGAATTTTCAACTGAGATATTCACCTCCTCGATCTAATCGAAGAATCTTAATAGGTTTTCCTATTTATTTTTCAACTTTGAGTCTGAATTTTTTGAACTTTTCAAAGGCTTCAAACTTATGTTGCATCAAATACAAATATTCATACCGAGATAAATCATTAGTAAAGATGATGAAGTAGATATAATTACCTCTGGCTGACACATCAAATAGGCCACACATGTCTGTGTACCAGGGCAAGTAGGTCTATGGCCCTTTTCCTATGTCCTACAAAAGGAAGCTTAGTCATTTTGCCATGAAGGCATGATTCATAAATCGGATATGACTCGAATGTCAACGGACTCAATAGCCCATATATCTTTAATTTGTTAACCCTGTCTTTCACTATATGACCTAGTCTAAGGTGCCAAAGATACCTATCGTTTAGACTATCTGTAGGTTGCTTTGAACCTATAGCATTCATATTTTGCTCGATATTGAAAATAGAAACATCAATATGTAACTAGTAGAGATCATTAATAAGAAAATCACTTATAATTTTATTTTTTTATAAAGAATATTATAATGATCCTTAAGAAAATTAATTACATAGCCTTTTTGTGCTAAATATAAAATAAAAAATAAATTTTTGCTTGCTATTGGCACATAAAAATAGTCCCTAAGTACTAAATCTAATCCAGATGATAGTCGAAGAGGATAGACTTTTATGGCCACAGCAGCAACTCTTACTTCATTCTCGATGCGTAGGATCATCTCACCATCCTTCAACCATCTGCTCTTCTCAAGACCCTGCATATAAGTGCACAAGTGAGCACTCGAACCAAAGTCAAGCACCCAACTGGGTGTAGAAGAAATCGTTAGATTAGATTGAATAACAAGCATACCTCTAGGAAGACTTGCTTTCTTCTTATTCTTTAGGCTGGCCAGGTATAGAGGGCAGTTTCACTTTTAGTGGCCGTCAGTATTGCAATAGAGATATTTTTTCTTGTCAGCGATCTTCTTCTTCAACTCTGCCTTCTTCTTCTTTCCACCTTCCATCTTCTACTTGTTGCGGTCTTCTTCTTCTTTTCAAAAGATCTTTTCTTGAAAAAAGTCTGCTCCATAATAAGTACTAAGCCTTTAGAACCTTTCATGAAAAGCTCAATAGTGACCAGCATGTTCATAAGTTCAATCAAGGTATTTTATAGTTTATGCATAGCTAGTTCATGATGAACTACCCATATGCATCAGTCAAGGACTGCAGAATTATATCAATCTACAGATCCTAATCTAACTTGATACTAAGCTTCTCAAGCTCTTTTAAGTCCTTGATCATCATCAGATAATGATCCTGGATCGACTATCAATCATGCATCGAGCCTCAAAAAGTCTCCTAGTAACTTGAAATTCAGTTGCACGACTCTATTCACCAAACAACTATTACAGGTGAGCCAACATCTGGTGGCTAGTCTTTATGTCTTCATGTTGACGATGGAGCTTATCATACATTAAACCCAACATGTAATACCTGACTTTATTATCTTCATCCATCCACTTTTTCAAAAATGCTCTCTACTCAGTGGATGGACAGACTGGTAAAGTGGGAGGATCCTATTCCAATACATGAGTCAGCTTCTCGAAATCTAAAGTAATTTTAAAGTTCTGGAGCCAATCCTTATAGTTGGATCTAGTCAGTCTATGGGTGTCCAGGATACGGGCTATTGGATTGGATGCAGATATTTTTCTATAGAGAGTTAAAGTTTTTAGTTAGATTTTATAATTAGACTTAATCTATTTATTTAAGAGTTTCATTTTTAAACAAATTAGGCTTTCACTATTTACTCGGATCCCTACATTTTCTTGGTAGAGATGCAAAAATCTCTATGATCAATTAATTTCTAATAGGTGGGGCGGTCCAACCGACTGGCTCACCACCTCACCTAACAGTTATTGGTGATAGATCAACCGATGAGTGGACAACTCTTATTCAATGATACTCTAATCATGGTGCATCCAAACTTGATCTTTAATTTATGAAGCTTATCATGCCTTGAATATTGCCTCCACTCCTTAGTTAATAGACCTACCATTGCATAAATTGGATTTCTGATAGGTTCCCACTCATCCGTATTTGACTATCTCAAAGATAATGGCATAGTCTCACAATGGAGTCCATCTGAAATACCTCAACTCAATAAGATTTCAGAATGGAGAAGTTGAATCTTATTAGATATGGTCCAATCCATGATGAGCTTCATGAACCTCCCTGAGTTTTTTTGGGATATAGTCTAATGACCACTATATATTTACTGAATAGGATTTCTTCTAAAATTATTCCTACTATACCATATGAGATATAGCATGATAAGAAACCAAGTCTGAGTCACCTCAGAATTTAGAATTGTTCGTCTCATATCAAGAGACAATAGGTGGACAAGTTAGAATCTAGGTCCTTTAGAGCTCGGTTCATTGGATATCCTAAAGAATTGTTAGGATATTATTTCTATCTTCCAAAAGACCATAATGTGATTATGAGTCGACATCTTATTTTTCTTGAAAAATAATTTATTCAAGATGGTGGCATTGGAAGATAGATTAGGCTCAAGGAGAAGATTTTCGAACAGCAACGAGCTAAGGAACCTATCGAATCTAATCAAATTAAGCTTGTCCAAATACTACCTCCTCCACCTCAAAAATTAACTAGAATTTTTTGAAAGTTATTTAGGTACTATTCAAGAGGATGTAGTAAAAATATTCCTCACAAGAATGGGGATCATAGTGATGATCTCAAAATCTATGATGAGGTGATATCAGATATCGACTCTAAGAAATGGTTAGAGATAATAAAGTTAGAAATTGACTCAAATCACTCCAATCAAGTTTGGAGCTTGGTAGTTCCATCTAAAGGTATAGTACCTATTACATGTAAATAGATCTTCAAAAAAAAGATAGGTGCCGATAGGAGTGTAGAGACATTCAAAGCAAGGCTCATAGCAAAAGATTATAGTCAATGTGAAGGCATTGACTATTAGGATACCTTTTCATCAGTAGCTATGCTTAAATCCATCCACACATTGCTTGCTATTGCAACATATTTTGATTATGAAATATAGCAAATAGATGTGAAAATGACGTTCTTAAATGGATATCTTAAGGAAGATATCTATATGGAACAATCACTTGGTTTTACATCCAATGATGGTGATCACAAAGTACGCAAGCTGCAAAGGTCCATATATGGACTTAAGCAAGCATTTCAGAGCTGGAATGCTTGTGTTGACCCCATTATTGATTTTGATGATTGCCAAATCTTGAGTATATTATGTATCTAATCATGTATTTCAAAAATGTGTGTAGGACTTTTCAAGTACATAAAATAAAGAAATTATCTATAGAAGAAATTCCCTCATAAGAAGAAAAGTGAAAGAAAAGAATAATTTCAAATGCTCAAATAAAACTCAAACAATAAGTTTTTGGAAGCTTCAATGGTGGAAAAGATTATAAAAATCAAGGTGGAAGAAGCCTTTAAAAGTTGAAGACAAAAAGCCGTTCATGTAGAAAAATATGTAGAATTATTGAAGGCTAAAAACATAGATGACCCAGTGAAAAACTGAGCTGGCTCAGTACTTAGTCGGCTCAGTGAAAAACTTAGATGGCCCAGTCTCAGAAAATAAAAAAAATAAAAAGCTATTTTTTGAAGTAAACTGATACTGAGCCGACCCGGTTGTAAACGGAGCCAACCCAGTCAGATTAAGCCGACCCAGTGACTGTAATGGCTAATTTTTTAGAACTTTAACTTTTTATCCACAATGATTTTTAGTGGCTATTTTCTCAACTCCAATAGCTAGAACTCATTTTGAAGACCTTCTAGATGTAAAGAAGTGGTGGATAGCCTCAAGAATATATAAGAAAATCTTTGGAGCATTAAAAATAAGCTTTTGAAGAGTTTATTGAGTATCCATTAAGAAAGCAAGAAGAGTGAGCTGAAAAGAGTATGGAAGAAGTGATTTCTAGACATTCTTTGTCCTTCCAATATCCTCAAATCTGAGAGAAGTTAGACCATCATTATTGATGATCATCTCCTACTTCCTCAAGCATTCAAAGAGAAGAAATCAATCTTACAAGCAAAGCAATCCAGATTTTCTTCTCTTAAATTTTATAGAGTTTGTTTTAAATTATATTTTATATTTTATTTCAAGTTTCTTAGGGTGAGAAACTTGGGTTGGTCCAAGCCTCGAGTTGGATGTTGTATTAGTTTGATTGGTGAGCCAAGGGTAAAACCAATTGAGATTGATTGTAAGCCCAGAAAATAATCATGCACGATTTTGGTTGGTGAGCCAAGGAAAATCAACTAGGTTTGATTGTGAGCCCGAAAAATAATCAGACTGTAATTCTTGTTGAGAATTATAGTTGAATTCTCAAGTTATATTCTTTGGGAGTGGACATAGGTGTTGAGTTTGGCAATGAACCACTATAAAATTTATGTGTTTATGATTGTGTATTCTTTACTTTATTGCTTTTATTTACTGCACATCACAAAGCTTGTTTCATTACTCATTATGTGCACTTCACTTAGTTTAAATCATTCAAATTTGTATATTAGTCAAAAAGTTCTTGTAATACTCAATTCACCCTCCCTCTTGGGTAGCCATCCTTGGGCTACAAGTGGTATCAGAGCAGGTGCTCTTATATTAGTTGTTGACCTAACAGTCAAAGAGCTAAAGATTTTATGGCTGACCCATTTGGTTCTTTGTTGAGTGAGAGACACTCAACCATTAGACCTTCATTTTTCAATGGCACCAACTACACTTATTGGAAAACTAGAATGAGAATCTTTATTCAAGCATAAGATTATGATATGTGGAATATCATACTCTATGGTCCTTACACACCAATAATGATTGTTAATGATTTATGTGTGCCTAAACCTGAAAAAGATTGGAATGAGCAAGATAAAAGGCTAGCTTAATTAAATGCTAAAGCTATTAATATTTTATATTGTGCATTAGATTACAATGAATTCAATAGAATATCAACATGTTTATCTACAAAAGAGATTTGGGATAGACTTGAAATGATCCATGAGGGTACAAGTCAAGTCAAAGAATCTAAAATAAACATGTTGGTTCATAAATATGAGTTGTTTAAAATGAAACCTCATGAGACAATAAGTGATATGTTTACAAGGTTTACTGAAATTATAAATGAGTTAAAAAGTCTTGGAAAAGACTATTCTAATAGTGATCATGTATGCAAAATTCTTAGGTCCCTACCAAAATCTTGGGAAGCAAAAGTAACGGCAATCCAAGGAGCCAAAGATCTTAGCAAGCTTGCTTTGGAAAAGCTAATTGGATCGCTCATGACACATGAGCTCAATATAAACCAAAGCATGAAGGAGGAAAAGATGAAGAAGACAACTCTTGCACTCAAGTCATTGGCCATTGAAGAAAGTTCAAGTGACTCTACTGAGGATTTAGAAGATAACGAAGAAATGATGGTGATTATAAGAAGGTTCATGAAATTTATGAGATAGAAGAAAAATTTTGAACCAAGAAGAGAAAAAGAAGAAAAGAATCAATTTAGAAAACATAAAAAGGATTATCCCATACTGATAAAGAGCTCAAATTATGAAGAAGAGTCATCCTCAAGTAAAGAAGAAATAAATCTATGCTTGATGACTCACAATAATGAGGTAAACAATAAGAACTCTTCTGAATTTTCTTTTGATAAATTATTTGAAGTCTTTAATGACTTAATGAATGGATTTAAGAAATTAAAACTGAAAAACAAGGAACTCAAAAATCTAATCTTCTTTTAGCTAATGAAAAGAGTAAACTCTTATTAGAGAAAGAAGATATTTTAAGAGAAAAAGATACTTTGGTTAAAGATAGAGAAATGTATTTCAAATCTAAAAAATCTATATTTGAAGAACTTGTTAAGTTGAATAAGGAGCTTGAGAATTTGGTTGAACAAAAGAAAACTTTAGTTGACGAAAAACAAACCCTTCAAAATCTAAAAATTCTTAGTCAAAGAAAAAGAAAAGCTTTTAAAATCTGAAAAATCTCTTTTGGAAGAAAATGGAAAATTAAGAAAAGAGATTAAAAATTTAAAATCCATGCTTGACAAGTTTACACTTGGATCACAAAAGCTTCAAGCAATATTAAACAATCAAAAAGCTATTTTTGATAAAGCAAAAATTGGTTATAATTCATTGAGAAAATAAAAATTTATCAAAAACATGTTTAGCAAAGCTTCATTTGAAAATTATTCAATTACATATTTTAAATGTAACAAAGTAGGCCATAAAATTTTTGAATGTAATTTTAAAAGAATTGGCTAAACTTTAATTAAACAAATTTGGGTTCCAAAAAAAATCTTGAATACTAACTCCTATGGACCCAAGATGACTTGGGTACCAAAATCATTAATTAACTTTGCAGGTGCACTAAGGATCCAAATAAAATGAAAGAAAGAATATTTTTGTGGATGCCTTGGAAATGAAAAGGGATGGGTATTGATGCATGGTATAATCTAATTTTTTTTCCAACATCATACCATCCATGATTGTTAAAGTTATTTTGATTAAATCTATTGATTTTAATATGATTTCATATTATGTTTACTTTCTTGTTCTCTTAAAATTTTATTTAATTTTAAAATAGCTTTATTTGCAAAAGTAAGGAGGGAGAAAATACCAAAGATAAAATGATTACTAACTTGGTATCAATCAAATTTAAAAATCTAAGCTTAAAAGTCAAATTTGTATTAATTAAGATTAATGTGGTATTAATTAATTATGCTTAATTTGAAAGAAAAGGAGGGAAAAAGTTGAAAAGTAAATTAATCTAACTATAAATATGAAAAATCTGGGAAGAGATATTTTTTAATTTGATTTGATTAAAAATTCTAATTAATTTAAGTTAAGAAAAAAATAAAATATGAACTTAAATTCTTAATAAACTTGTTTATGATCTTCTTAAATTGAGTTTTTAGGTATTTATTTAATTTGATATGCATGCTTTCATTTATCAAATCATTTTTTATAACTCTTTGAAGTGAAAAATGAGTTTGAGATATATTCTTACTCTAAACAAATTGATTTTAATATATTCTTATAATTTTGAAGCTCATTGATATATATAATGCTGAACTTTTTATGTGCCAACCTTTAAACTTGATTTGCATAATCATTTTTGGCAAATGATTGGAGCTAAATTAAATTTTCTGCATATTCCTTCTAAAAAATAAATTTCTAAACTCAATTTTGAAACTCATTTGAAAATTTAAAGTTGATCCTAAATTTATGATGTGCATTGCAAAATCTTTATGAATTATTTATTTTAAAATAATTTTTACTCAAAGCAATGAATTTAAAAATATGACTATCTTTTGCTTTGATACTATTCATTTTTCTTTGCTCGATACATCTCTGATACATACCTTTTTCAAGTTTAATTGACTGAATTTTTTAAAGAAAATGAAAGATTGAATATTAAGTATATACTATGCTTAATTTCATATTCAAATCTTTTGAAAAATTCTATTTCACTTAAAGCTTAAAAGTGTATATTTAAAAATCTGATTAAAGATCATACTCATTCAAAAAGGGGGAGAGCATATAATATTTAAATTTAAGCTAATTATTGAAATTAAAATAAATATTTAAAACTTATTTTGAGTCAAAGGATAAATTTTCAAAAGGAAGATGATTCATTTAAATTGATTTCATGAATTTAATGCATCTCTCAATTTAATGCTTTGATGTTGATTTTGATAACTTCTTATTTCTTTCCATGAGCTTTTTGATGCTGTCAAAAAGAGATAGAAGTATGTTGAGTATATAAAATATGTATGTACTAATAATGTGCAATAAATTATAAGCTTATTAAGAATTTTTTCATGAAGTTTAATTTATTGTTCTTGTCTTGATTCACATTAGTTTTTTTAGCATATACTCAAAGTTTTGCCATCATCAAAAAAGGGGAGATTGTTGACCCCATGATTGATTTTGATGATTGCCAAACTTTAATAATATTATGTATCTAATCATGTATTTCAAGAATATGTGTAGAACTTTTCAAGTGCTTAAAATGAAGAAATTATCTATAGAAAAATTCCCTCACAAGAAGAAAAGTCAAAAAAAAAAGAATAATTTCAAATGCTCAAATAAAGCTCAAACAATAAGTTTTTGGAAGACTCAATTGTGGGAAAGACCATAAAAATCAAGGTGGAAGAAGACCTTAAAAGTTGAAGATAAAAAGCCATTCATGCAGAAAAATATGCAGAATTGTTAAAGGCTGAAAACTTAGATGATCCAGTGAAAAACTGAGCTAGCTCAGTGCTTAGTCGACTCAGTGAAAAATTTAGATGGCCCAGTCTTAGAAAACAGAAAAATGGAAAGCTAATTTTTGAAGTAAACTAATACTGACCTGACCTATTTGTAAACTGAGCTAATCCAATGAAAAACTGAGCAAATCCAGTGATTGTAATGGCTAGTTTTTCATAACTTTAACTTTTTATCCACAATGACTCCCAATGGTAAATTTTTCAACTCCAATGGCTAGAACTCATTCTAAATACCTTCCAGATGTAAAGAAGTGGTGAATAGCCTCAAGAATATATAAGAAAATTTTTGGAGCATTAAAAAAAAGCTTTTGAAGAGTTTATTTAGTATCCATTAAGAAAGCAAGAAGAGTAAGCTGAAAAGAGTAAGGAAGGAGTGATTTCTAGATATTCTTTATCCTTCCAACATCCTCAAATCTGAGAAAAGTTAGGCCATCATTATTGAAGATCATCTCCTACTTCCTCAAGCATTCAAAGAGAAGAAATCAACCCTACAAGCAAAGCAATCCAGATTTTCTTCTCTTGGATTTTATGGATTTTGTTTTAAATTATATTTTTTTATATTTTATTTCAAATTTCTTGGGGTGAGAAACTTGGGTTGGTCCAAGCCTCGAGTTGGATGTTGTATTGGTTTGATTGGTGAGCCAAGGGTAAAACCAATCGGGGTTGATTATGAGCCCAAAAAATAATCATGTACGATTTTGGTTGGTGAGCCAGGGAAAATCAATTGGATTTGATTATAAGCCAGAAAATAATCGGACTGTAATTCTTGTTGAGAATCATAGTTGAATCCCCAAGGGGTATTCTTAGAGAGTGGACGTAGGTGCTGAGTTTGGCATCGAACCACTATAAAATTTATGTGTTTGTGATTATGTATTCTTTACTTTATTGCTTTCATTCACTACACATTACAAAGCTTATTTTATTACTCATTGTGTGTACTTCACTTAGTTTAAATCATTCAAATCTGTACATTAGTCAAAAAGTTCTTGTAATATCCAATTCACCCCCCCTCTTAGGTAGCCATCCTTGGGCTACAATTCATTTCAATGATGTAATCAAATCATTTGATTTCATAAAAAATAAGGAGCCCTATATTTTCAAAAAGATCAGTGGGAGCGCTATTGTCTTTCTCGTACTATATGTAGATGACATCCTTCTAATTAGGAATGATATTTCCATGCTGAGCATGTCAAAATATGGTTGTCTAAAGAGCTCTCTATGAAAGACCTAGGAGAAGCATCCTTTATTCTGGACATTAAGGTCAATAGAAATAGATCGAATAAGATGCTAGGACTTTCATAGAAGATGTACATAGAGCAGGTGCTAAAGAGATTTAGCATGAAAAACTCAAAAAGAAATTTAGTACCCTTTAAACATGGCATTCATCTTTTCAAGAAGATGTACCCTAGTACACCTGAGGAAATTGAACACATGAGCAAGATCCCTTATGCTTCAATAATAGGGAGCCTTATGTATGCCATGCTATGTACACGATCTGATATTGCCCATACTGTAAGTGTCACGAGTAGGTATCAGTCGAATCTAGGCAAAGAACACTGGACTTTTGTGAAATGTATCCTTAAGTACTTAAGAAGGACTAAGGATATATTTCTAGTTTTTGGTAATGGAGAACTTTAGGTCTAGGGGTATATAGACTCGAACTTTATGTCCGACATAGATGATCGAAAGTTGACATCTGAAAGTCTGTTTATATGCAATTGTGATGCTGTTAGCAGAAAAAGTTTCAAGTAGACTGTGATAGTAGATTCTACTATGGAAGCAGAGTATATCGCTACATTGGAAACTATGAAGGAGGCATTCTACTACAAGAAGTTTGCTATAGAGCTCAAAGTGATGCCATCAGATGCAGTCCCTCTATACTACAACAACAATAGTGCTATAGCCCTAGCTAAGAAGCCGACCTCTCATCAAAAATCTAAGCACATCATGCGATGATTCCATCTGATCCATGATTATCTCGAGAAGGGATATGTCAATGTCAAGAGAGTCGACACCGTAGACAATGTCGATGATCCGCTAATGAAGCCATTAGGACAACAGAAGATTAAAGCCCACCTTGAGAAGATGGGACGTAGATTTGTAGCCAATTGGCTTTACGTCAAGTGGGAGTTTGTTAGATATGTGTCCTAGAAGCTAAATTGGCTAACACTTGTAAGACACTTCTAAAGATAATTTTATAATTTTAACTATAAATAAATAAAAAAATTATTTTCTATCACATTGTGTATTTGAAGTGTCTGTGATACATCCTTTGAGTTAATGATAATGATAATTCATATTTTCAAAAGTTAAAAATTTAAGATATGAATTTTCATAATTAGCTCATAAACTGCTCCTGACTATAGGATCGTAACAAGGATCAATCTGGAAGATTGGTGTACGATCGCTTTCACAGGATAGATGAGTCTTAAGTCTATAGTGTGGAGACACAGGAATGAGAGTACAGGTACTTGTTAGAGAACGAGGGCACTGAGCATGACCACCTAGAGCAGTCATAAGAGAGTCTACCTTCTCATTGATGATAGGCTCGATGCTATAGTGGTGTGTCTAGTTCTTTGATCTGAGGTACATCGATAGTTTATCTTAAGGGTGTTATAATTTGACGACACCAAAACTCGATCTCTTAGCCATTCTGAATCCTAAGGTGTATGTTTGCTATAGCATGTTCATTGTAGAAATTGGATTGCACCAATAAAGAGATCTATCTAGCTCGGTAGATAAGGAGTAGCCCTATGATGATCATGAGATTGAGTCCATAAGCCCATGGCTATAGCAGTGTGAAGATGATAGAAAGAGTTTCTATTAGATTTTTACATCAAACTCGAATCGAATGATTAATTCATATGATGGATATTGGGTTTGACGAGTTTACCTTAACCCTAATCCTTTCGAGGCTCAAGATAGAAGAACCCAATCACACAAATAGTTGCACCGAGAGGTTCACTTTTAGCTATAATGGCTTGCCACCATATACAGCTAGGTATTACTAGTGGATTTTAGGAGCAATTAGAATGATCTTGATAATCAATCTTTCTAATTGTATGAATCGAAAAAGTTCTTGTCTGTCGAAAAGTGTTTCGATGATGGAGATTGCGATATATCTCATTACCATATAGAACTAAACCTAACTGGATCATACAAACAAGGGTTTCGATCTGGATGTCTTCAATTGGGTTAGCTTAGTTCAATTGATTTGGATTAGATCCAATTAGGTTCAAGAAAATCATGCTAGCATACAATTGAGCCTAACTTTCTTCTTTTATAGTCTTTCTAGTTTGTCTCGGTTGAGCCAAATTGGTTTGGACTCACTAAAGAACCCTATATGGGTTTATCTTTAACTGACTGAAAATTATTTAGGTCAGAAAAGGATTGTCTTAATCCATCAGATAGAAATAAGATAACACCTACTAATTCTTGTCGCCACCTACCATTTCCTGACACTGCTTGGACATGGGATGTCCTAATGTAGGAAAGAAAGGGCAGGGGCATGCACCCCCTTTGGACATCTCCTTGGGGCACATGCCCCCTTGAATTTCATGCACAAGAATATGTGCACGCCCCTAGTTGGTGTGCACACATTGGGAAAAGGAAAGAGTCCCATACAGATGGGACTCTAAAGTTGCTTGATAGCCTTAAACTGTGAGGCACCAATTTCACTGGGCTTATCTAGTGTTGGTGCCAATATTAGGAGACTTTGAGGGGTCTCTTATCTAATATGATCATCTCACCAATCAGATTTAGATCTGATTGATCAAAGGCCTCTCATTGGCTGAGATGATGTGGCACTGCATGGTGCAGCAGGGTCTATTTAAACCCTGTTTGCACCTAGGGTTCTTTGGTTGTGCCCATCCACCATGCCCCAAGGCTACCCCTCATCTCTTCAATGTCATCCTCTAATCCTCTCTCTCCCCTCTCCATACTCAAGGTGTTGGGCACAAATCCAGCAAAAATCTAAGGAACATTGGCTCCCAAATCAGGAAGAAGGCAGCACTATTTTGAGAGACGACTGCTACTTCTTCAGAAGAGTTTTGAAGAAAATTTAGATCAGATCTAGTTTTGATCTTTGGAGTCTTGATTTAGAAGGAGAAGACCTCCAGATCCTGCCTAAATGGACTTTGGTAGAGGCCAAGCACATGCATTTTTTATCTAGAACCTTAGGAGTGTCAAGATCATCATCAGGATAATCAGATTACTCTAATCAGGTAACAATGGTTGTTTTCTTATTTAGATTTAATTTTTATTTTTAATATTAGATCACCATGATCAGATCTGAGAACTCTTAAATTTGATCAGATCATTTAGAAATTTTTTAGAAAAATCTATCCCAGATCTGATTAGATCTAGATGATCTTGTGGCGAAAGATAGAGATTTTTCTTCACATCTCACCATCCCTTAGCCTCCTATTCTCCTCAAGTCATGTAAAGAAGTACACAAATAAGCACTAGAATCAAAGTCAAGCATCCAACTGGATGTAGAAAAAATCATTAGATTAAATTCAATTATGAGCATACCTCTAGAAGGACCTACCTCCACCTTATTCTTCAAGCTGGCCTAGTATAAAGGGCAGTTCCACTTTCAATGGCCTTCTGTATTACAATGGAAATACTTTTCTTTATCGGTGGCCTTCTTCTTCGGCTCTTCTTTCTTCTTCTTTCCTCCATCTATCTTTTGCTTCTTCGTAGACTTCTTCTTCTTTTCAAAAGCTTTCTCTTAGAGGAAGTCCACTCCACAGCAAGCACTGAGACCTTTGAACCTTTCAAAGAAAGCTCAGCAGTAACCAACATATTCATCAATTCAGCTAAGGTACATTGTAGCTTATGCATATGGAAGTTCATGATAAACTGTCTATATGCATCAATCAAGGACTATAAGATCATATCAATTTGCAAGTCTCTATCTAGCTTGACATCGAGCTTCTCAAGCTCTTCTAAGTCATTGATCATCATCCAATAATAATCTTGGACTGATTGTCCATTATGCATTTGTACCTTAAAAAATCTTCTAGTGACTTGATACTTGGCTGTGTGATTCTCTTCACCAAACAACTCTAGTAGGTGAGCTAACATTTGGTGAGCAGTCTTGATGTCCTCACGTTGGCGCTGAAGCTCATCAGACATCATGCCTAACATGTAGTACCTAGCTTTATTATCTTCATCTGTCCACCTTTCTAGAGATGCTCTCTATTCAATGGATGGATGAGCTGGTAAGGTGAGGGGATTCTAGTCCGATACATGAGTTAGCTTTTTAAAATCCAAAATAATTTTATAGCTCCAGAGTCAATCCTTGTAATTAGGTCTAATCAGTTTGTGGATGTCCAGGATACGGGCTAGTGGGTTGGATGCAAACATTTTTCTATAGAGAGTCAAAGTTTCTAATTAGATTTTATAATTAGACTTGACCAATTTATTTAGAGATTTTATTTTTAAATAAATTAGGCTTTCATTATTTTCTTAGATTCCTATACTTTCTTGGCAGAGATGCAAAAATCTCTATGATCATTGATTTCTAATGGATGGTACGGTCCTACCGACTGGCTCACCATCTCACCTAATAGATATTGATGATGGATCAACCAATGAGTGGACAACTCTTATCCAATGATTCTTTAATCATGGTGCATCCAAATTAGGTCTTTAATTCTTGAAGCTCACCATGCTAAGAATATTGCTCCATGATAATTATCATAAATTAATAAATAAAAGCATTAAAATATATGTTAATTTGATATTTATTTAAAAGAATTGATATTTTTATGAATGTTTTGTAGAAGAAAAGCTCATCAATATGAAGAACATGATTTATAGGTTCTAACGTAATAAATTTTACCTAAATCAGAGCTAAAATGAAAAAATTATGAAGCCCAAAATTTTAAAATAAAAAAAGAAAAAAATAAGCCAGTGCATGGTGGATCGATCGCCCAGTCTATGGAATAGGCGTAGACTGGCCAGCTCAGCAGTCATACCCAATCAACAGCTGCCACATGGCAAACCTAGACAATTAAGAGGTTTATGGGTAGATTCATCATTTTGTCAAGCTAAGCATGCGAGGATTGGTTTGGGTCTATGGTGTGCTCAGTCCATGACGGTCCACGAGCATAGTAGAGCATCATTCTATGGTTGAGATTTGATCCGATCATGATCCAATGGATGAGAATGGCTTTGATTTTGATAAGGATTTCCCAAGCTTCTTGAGCAAGATCTAATGGTCGAAACTCACCTAAAGCTTGATCAGACGGCCCAGAATCAATCTAGGTGTTAACTAAAGGCTGGGCGGTGGATTTTTAAGTAATTTTGGAGCGTTTGATTAAGATCTGATGGATAGAGTTATTTTGGGTGATTAAAATCAATCTGGACTTTGATTTGAGGTTAACAAGAATTCAAAATTCTAGTTTTTCTTCTATTGAAGGGCATGTTATTCCATACCTGAACAGAGAACCCTATGAGGGAAAATTAGCTCTCTAAGCTCTATTCTTTCTGCTTTTTCTCTCTCTCTCCTCTTCTTTTCTTCTCTTTTCTTCTTTCTTTTTCTTTTCTTTTTCTTTTCTTTATCTTTTATCTTGGAGATTCCAATATGCTGGAAGTTAGCAAGATTAAATCCATGTACGGCTAGAGATCTTGTATCCAGAAAAGTAAGAAAAATCTTTCGATCATGAGAGTTTATAATTTGAACCCTATATTTTTTTTTATTGGGCAATAAAATATCTTCATCTTTTACATGTCTTTTCTATTGATGTTTTAATATTAAATTTTTTATAATTTATAACTAAAGAGATAGATCATGATCACAGAAAGATATGGTCTGTAGTCAACTTAGAATAAATTATAAGATTTATGCTTTAATAGTTATTTTTCTTGTACTTTATGCTAAGGAGATAGATCACAGTCGCAATAGATACGATCTATGCTCAGATTAGAATGAATTATAAGGATTAATCAAAATTATGTTTATTATTCTTTATTTGCATGATCTAAATAGCTCATATCTTTGAGATGAGTCATAATCATATTAGATATGATCTATGCTCGGTAGAATAGATTATGTTAGAATTAGATTAAAGGAACATATATCTCATAAGATTACATGTTGACAATAGAAAGATTGCATGAATCAATCATAAACTTGAATGATGAAAGATAAAACTTAAATCATAGATAATTTTTTTCTTATTTTTAATTATTTTTAAAATCTTAATTAATTAAATCTCTATTTTTTTATTTTAATTTATTGAATTTAAATTAGTTCTTTTTAAGTTACTACTTTAAATTTCTATCTCATAAATCAAATTAATTTTTTTTAATTGAATGCAACTTAGCCTTCAATTCTCGAGGAAATCAACATCTGACACACCATTATCCTACTTAATATCAAAATCAGATTTAAATTTAATTTGATGCTGTAATGATAAATAGTCAAATTTTTTGTACCATTGTTGAAGATTGTAGCATGCATGCTTCAAAAAATAAATTTAAAAAATTAAAAATTAAAAAAAATTAATTTCTTATTTACTACTTTATATCCATATTTTATTTTATTATCTTATTTATCTTACTATTTTATTTTACTACTTTATTATCTTTTATGCTTTATTTATTTATTTATTTTACTACTTTATATTTCTAATTTTTTATTTACTGCATATTTACCTTTACTTTTGCTTTTCATACTTTATTCTACTGATTAACAATTTATTTTTTATCATCCATCAATTTAAATTAATTGCTTAATTACTTGTTATTTATTCTCTCTTAAAATTTCTACTTTATATTGTTGCTTTATTAATTACCTACTAGCTAAATTATTTTAATTACATAGTTTAAATAATTATCTTATTTTACATAATTAATTTACTTTTTATATAACTTAGAATTATTTATTATCCAAAAAGTTGATTTACTTTTCTGCTTTACTAATAGGTTACCTAGTTACTTTTTAAGCCTAGTATAATTTACTTTCTAATTAGTTAGGTTCAATAAACTAGTTTAGATAAAATTTAACATAATTAATCTAATAAATATAATTAAAATCTATCTTTTATTTTTCTAGCTTTAAATAATCTAATATAATAAGAAAATAATACACCTTATAATACTTAATTAATATATAGAAACTAATTAAACCTTAAAAGAAATCAATCTATTTGTACATCTTGTTTTATTTGCATTATATATTCATAATATATTCTAAGGGCACAATCCATTAAATAAGATAAGATGAAAATTTGATCATCCTTTCTTAGCCCACAAACCACCATCCTTCATATTGCTTTGACCTAGACCTTAATTTAAAATCAATTAGACGTTGGCCCCAAAGGATAATCGAGCTTATTAGGATAAGGAATCCTAAGAGCTAGACCGAATTAGGATTAGTCAGTTCGACTGGTGTCTAGACAAGTGGTTCAAGGACTGCATCCTAAAGAAAGGTGGTTACTTAATTGGTTCTATTAGCTTATCTGACTAAGACAATTATTGTCTAAGGAAAACAACAGGAGGACCCCTACTAACCTTATACTTACCTGGCCAGTTGAGTGGTTGATTCTTTACCTAAAGGGCTTGAAGGTGGCCTTGGCAGTTAGGAGCTATCTAGATCTAGAAAAACCCTAGGATAGAGAGTCCATACTTGCCTAACTTATTTTCTATTACAACTCAAATCGTAATTAAAATACTCTCCTCTATCAACTCTAGATCTAGGATCCTCTAGGCTCTTTTCTTTAGAATTCTTTCTCCTCATCTTTTTTCTCATTTTTTTAAATAAAATAAAATAGATAATAACTAAAAGAGGATTTCTCTGATCTAGAACTCTTGATTGTACATATTTAAATAATTAGAATAATCTGAGATGGATCTTGAAAGTAGAGTGGATGAGTTATCCCATAGATTAGATAGTCTAATAGGCAATAGAAATTCTTTATATCCATCTTTTCTTTCTGCACAACAAGTTTGTGCAATTTGTTTGAGCCCCACCCATTATGCAAGTGAATACCCACATCAATTTTTTGAGTACATATATGAGCAAGTTTATCAAGATTAAAACTAAATTACCTACAGACCAGGAAATAACCCATACTTTAACATCCACGATCTAGGCTGGGGGGCTCAAATAGATTTTTTGTGGCAATCACAACCAGTGGTTACTCCGGTGCCACAAAGATCCATTTTCATGAATGCACCTTATAATATGCCCCACCCACATTATCAATCTTCTCCAAATAATAATGAGTCAACTTCTAAGGAGAGGATTCAACAAGCAATAGATGAATTAGAATTTATCAATCAACCATTGAATAATCTAGAGGAACAAAGCCTTAATTCTTTAGAAAATTGCCTAGAAATCATGATCAAGTCACAAAATAATCTTATGCAAATTTTTAAAGAACTAGAGAAGCAAGGGCTTACATTTAATCGGCATGAGGAAAGAGAGTTGTCCGGTCAGCCCGAGAGTGACCTTGAGGGACCATACCTAGCTAGAAATTTTAATGTCCTAAAATTTTTTTCTAAATAATTAGAGATAACTCTCGAAAATAATATGGTCATAGAACAACCTCGCATAACTAAAAAGACCCTTCGAGACCATATTACTAAGGCAAAAATATATAGAAAACCATTTACATCATTATCTCCTTAACCTATGGTCATAGAACAATCTAGCAAAACTAAAAATACCTTATTAAACCATATTAGAGAGTTAGCAAAATATAGAAAAGAACCAGAATAGTGGAATGAACTAATTCCATCACCTTACCTATGGATCCATCCCTAAGTGCCCTAGAATCATATAATCCTTTTAACGAGATTCGAGAACCAACTGATGAGATGATGGATTTAATAGAGACTTCCCAAGAACCACAAGTGAACAATATATTAGTGGAATGATCACCCATAATTCTTTTTCAAAATTCATTAAATTCCTATTTGGCTCACTATGAGGTGGATAATTTTGATGATGATGGGTACAATATAGAAGTTCATGATCAAGTAGATACATCCTACCCAAAATCCATTCCACCATAGATTGAAAAATTTGAGCAACCACCTAGCCCACCAATAGTTTTCTTGTTAGAACCACCAACTAACCTAGAATTGAAATCACTTCCTGACATACCTATAGACACACTACCAGTGATACCTAACCAGGAAGATCAACTTATAGGTATTCTAAAAGCACATAAAGAAGCTGTTGGATGGGATATTATTGATACGAGAGATAACGATTTTAAGAATGATTTTTCTATACTTGACAGTACTTTTGAGGATGGACTCCAAAATTTATCCATAATATTAAAATAATATATGGAAGCAAATTTAAAATTAATTTAGAAAAAATGCCATACCTCAAATCAAGATGAATTGATGCCTAGATATATTAGATTTGAGAAAAGATGTGGAGAAGATCAGGCTATAGTTGAAGAAATTTATAAACCACCACCCTTGATTTTTACCCAACAAATGCAATTTCTTCCTAGTCATAATAAAAACTATAATAATTTTAGATTCTGCTATAACATGCTTGCTTAAAATACTTTAATGATCAGGGCTATGCTTACCCATCGAAAAGCATTCCATGAATATTTTTCTGCCATGATGATAAGGTCTCCTGATTGGCCCTATCTTTTTGGAACCATGAAGGATGTATTAAAATTAATTCTACCTAAAACACCTTTATAGGATCCGATTGAAGACATTAAGTTTAGTGCTTACTAGGAGGGCAACCCAGCTTTTTCTTTTGCATCTAATTTTTTTTTTAATTTTTAGTTTATCTTTCTTTTAGGAATAAGTTGGGGGGAGAACTACAAACCCATGCTAGACGAAGAATAATTAAAGCCTAGGTTGAGACTACAGTTAAATTAAACCAGGTGAACTTTTTTCTTATTATTTTTATCATTTATCATACTTTATTTTCTTTCCTTTATTGAGGATAATGAAATTAAAGTTGGAAGGAAGAATAAATTAAAAAATCTTTTAATCCTCAAGCATGGTAATAATTAGTCTTATATATCTGATTCCATGTTAATTTGAAGTTTTCAGACATTTTAATCAATGATTAATTAATGGTTTAGAGAATTTTTAAAATACTAAGGATCAAATTATTAAGAAAATTCAATAAATGGTTAGGTCTAGAATAGAATTAATTTTTGAGTGATTCTAAAATCTTCTTTCAATCTATATTCAATAAAGAATCTACTTTATATGGATATAAATAAAAAAATAAAAATAAAAAATTAAATAAAAAAATAAAAAGTAAGTTCTAAACATCGATCTTCCACTGAGTAACGGCTCCCATTGCCTAAGTAAGCAATGTTATTCACATCAAAAGGTGGGCAACGTGAAGAAGCTTGTTATACAATTAGTTTTAACTTGTAATCTTTTTGACTCGAGTCAGTAAGCCCGAGGGGTATTCCACACCTAATGCCCTAAAGTCAACTAGTTTGGGAATCACTGATCCAAAGCTTACTATAAAGATTAGATAGAAAGCTTAAGAAATTGAAATATTACACTAGCTATAAAAAAATAAATAAATAAATTATGGCCCATATTAAAGAAAGAGGATTTAAAGAATAAAGATGGAAAATTAGTCAAAGAAAAGCTATAAAATTTGATATTCTTCACTTTAGCACTTCTTGGGATGGAATTAATAATCCAATACTATATTTCTTAAATCTCTAACCAAGTATCAACTAACTTTATGATGATCTGAAGAAACTTTCACATCTTATCAAGTCAATACATACTTCTATTTTTTCTCATTTTACTCGAGGACAAGTAAAACTCAAGTTAGAAAATATGATAATTATCATAAATTAATAAATAAAAGTATTAAAATATATATTAATTTAATATTTATTTAAAAAATAAATATTTTTATTAATGTTTTGCAAGAAAGAAGCTTGCCAATATGAAGAGCTTGATTTATGGATTCTAACGTAATAAATTTCACTCAAATTAAAGCTAAAACGAAAAAGTTATGAAGTCCAAAAATTTAATATAAAAATAAAAAAAAGGCCGGTGCATGGTGGACCGGCTGACCGATCCATGGAATAGGCCTAGACCGGCTAGCTCAGTAGGCATGCCCAATCAGTGGCTACCACATGGCGAACTTAGACTGCTAAGAGGTCTATGTAATTTTTACTGTGGTGTATAGGGGCAGATTCATCATTTTGTCGGGCCAAGCGTGCAGGGATTGGTTCGAATCTATAGTGCGCTCGGTCCACAGTGGTCCATAAGCACAGTAGAGCATGATCCTATGGCTGAGGTTCGATTCGGTTGTGATCAATGGATGGGAATGGCTCAGATTTTGATAAGGATTTCTCAGACTTCTTGAGCATGATCCAATGGCCAAAACTCACCTAAAGCTCGATCAGATGGTCCAGAATCAATCTAGGTGTTAACTAAAGGCTGGATGGTCGATTTTTGAGTGATTTTAGGGTGTTTCATCAAGATTCAATAGCCAGAGTTATTTTGGGTGATTAAAATTGATTCGGACTCTGATTTAAGCTCAACAAGGACTCAAAAATCCTATTTTTCTTCTATTTAAGGGCCTATTATACCAAACCTAAACAGAGAATCCCTATGAGGAGAAATTAGCCATCTAAGCTCTCTTCTCTCTTCTTCTTCTCTCTCTCACCTCTTCTTTTCTTCTTTCTTTTTCTTTTCTTTTTCTTTTATCTAGGAGATTCAAATATACTGAAAGTTAGCAAGATTAAATCCTTGTATGGCTAGAGATCTCGTGTCCAGGGGAGTAAGGAAAGTCCTTCAATCATAAGAGTTTGCAATTTGAATCATGTATTTCTTCTTATTGGATAATAAAATTTCTTCATCTTTTACATGTCTTTCTTTTTTATGTTTTAATATTTAGTTTCTTATAATTTATAACTAAAGAGATAGATTATGATTGCAGAAAGATATGGTCTATACTCAAATTAGAATAAATTATAAGATTTATGCTTTAATAGTTATTTTTCATGCACTTTATGCTAAGGAGATAGATCATGATCGTAGATAGATATGATCTATGCTTGGATTAGAATGAATTGTAAGAATTAATCAAAATTATGTTTATTATTCTTTGATTGCATGATCTAAATAGTCTATGTCTTTGAGATGGAACATGATCATGTTAGATATGGTCCATGCTTGGTAGAATAGGTTATGTTAGAATCAGATTAAAGGAACATATATCTCATAAGATTGTATGTTGATAATAGAAAGATTGCATGAATCAATTATAAACTTGAATGATGAAAGATGAAATTGAAATCTTAGACAACTTTCCTTATTATTTTTAATTAATTTCAAAACCTTAATTATTTTAATCTCTATTTTATATTTTAATGTATTGAATTTAAATTAGTTCTTTTTAAGTTATTGCTTTAAATTTCTACTTCACAAATCAAATTAAATTTTATTTATTTTTAATTGAATGTTATTCAGCCTTCAATCTTTGAGGAAATCAACATCTGACTCACCACTGTCCTACTTAATATTAAAATCGGATCTAAAATTTATTTTATGCCATAACAACAAGAAGTCACTCCACTCCTTAGTTAAGTTAGATCCATCATTTTCATGAATTGGATTTCTGATTAGATTTCTCACCGTATCCAAAATATTGAGCCCAACCATCCTCCAACCCGTAGCATCCAATGCCTAGTAGATATGGTTGCATCTTCTCGGTGCAACTGAACCACCATAACTAGTCGAGTCAAACAACCTCGGAAAGAGCCTGCATATCTATAATGGTGGAAGACCTATGACTTAATATTTTCTTAGGAATATTTGATTTAGGTCTCTTTAAACTTGATTTGACTTAGTCATGATAATTATGACTAACCTAGTGGCATGGGTTAGCTCAAATTGTTAGTCACCTCAAATCAGAACTGGGTCGATCCAAATGGCCAGGTAAGTGAGACCGATGGAAGGAATATACCATTAACTCAACAAGAATGCATTCAGATCGAATAGCTCTCAATTAAAAACTAATTGATCGTATCTACCAAACTTACCTTAGACACCAAATCATCAAATTAAAACTAATCAGATTAGCCTACAATTCAGGCTCAAATCATGGAGCCAAATTAGATCTTAACTTAGTTAACCACATGTGACTGTGAGTCAACCTTGATCCAGACTTAATCCTATTAGACTAATCAATTCTAAGCACTCTTGATCTCACCTAACCAACTCTTGATTCGGTTTGATCAACTGCTAGACCTAATTGAGCTACCCAAGCCCAAACCCAAATTTATGAAGATATCTTAGATCTAAAAATTCATAATTTTTAGACTTAATTGATTTCATAATCTTAATTCTTAATTAAGTTTGGATTCATAAATAGAAATATGCCAAAAATCCTAGGATTTCAGGATCTAGGGTTTTGCAGAAAAGTAAGTTTTGATTTTTGATTAAGGATAAATGCGCAGCACCCCTACATGCTATAAGAGCACCCCATCGAATAAAAAGAGAGGATCTTTAAACTCTTCTTACTCTTATGACTGGATGATCAAGGGGAATGCCTTAATCAAAAATAATTACTACACTACAAAATAATAAGATCTATAATATATGTCACATATAAAATCATAGATCTAATTATGCATGTTCAATATACATCTCATGTATCAATCATTAAATCAAATATGCATGCTTTTAGATCTGATATATTACATATAATATCTAAAAAATAAAATTTTAAATTGATCACATCAAATAAAACTTATTCTAGATAATTAATAGAACTATTCTACAACTTGTCTAGGCATGTATCTATCATATCTCATATGAACAATTAAATATTTAATTTTCTATTTTTTAGATGTGATTATAACATTTATAACATCAAAAAAATAAAAATAAAGGAAATCAAAAATTATATTTAATCATGTCAAAATAATAATTTTACTAGACTACATATTGAACTATTCTACAATCTAGTCTAATCATGCATCACATATATCATTGATCTATAATAATTTAATATTTAATTTTTTAATTTTAGATCTGATCATATTTGATGTGACATCTAAAATCATTAATATCAAATCAAAAGTAAAATTAAAAATAAATCTAATGTAAATCAAAAGAACTACTAATGCAGCTCTGAAACCAGTTCAAGAAAAATCAGTATTTTCCACCATAGGATCGTTCAGATCCAATTAGATCTATAAGATAATTTCAAAAAATTTTATAATAGCTTTTAATCAAATCTAAGATTTCTTAGATCTGATCTTATAGATCTAATATTTAAAACTAATATAAAATAAAATGAGAATAATAATTATTACCTTTAGGATAAACTGCTTTTATCCTATCGATGATCTACTGAAGCCCGGGGTTCTGGATCTAGCCATGCAAGTGCCTGGCCTCTATAGATGTTCACTTAGATAGGATCTAGATGCACTCTCCTTCTGGATCTGATCTTCAAAAATTAGATTTAGATCTGATTCGTAGAGCCTTCAAAATAATGTTGAAAGCAGTGCGCTCGTTTCACGAACACCATCACGTAGAGCCTGATATTTGAACCAATCTTCTTGGATCTTCCTTGCTGTTTGTGCCCAATTTTAGGTGCAGAGAAGAAGAAGAAGAAGAGGATTAAGGGGCATGGAATAGAGGAGGGGGCAATAGCATGTAGGCATGGGAATCAATTAGAACTCATAGAGCCCTAGGGCACAAGATCTTTAAATAGACTCTTTGCCAACCCTAGAGTCCCAATTGATCAAGCAATCAAATTACTAGGTCAATTTAAATTCCAATCTAAAATCTCACATTGAATACCTGATCCCATCAAATTTTTCTCACCCAAAAATCCCCTAGAGGTGCTGCACAAATCAGATAAAGAAAGAGGGATGGCGTGGGGTCTATCTCCAAGAGTTTGTTCCTCAACAACTCTTCCATTGATCTTCTTCTTTGTGCATGCAATATTGGGGTTGGCCCTCCTAATTTTTCCATAGAAAACACCTTAAGACATGCATCCTAGATCAAATATAGGGGGTGCACACCATACCCCTTAATTCTTGCAAAGACTAGGTCAAACGACGGGTCAATGTCCTGTTAAAACCAAAAATGTCAGGTGGTGATAGGAATTGGTAGGTATTGTTCAATTTCTATTTGGTAAATTAAGACAACCCTTTTCTGATCTAGACAAGCTCCAGCTAGACTAGGACAAATCCTTATAGGGTTTCTTGGTGAGCCCAAATTAATTTGGCTCAGTCGAGATGAACTAGAAAGAATACATAAGGATGTATGACAGACACTTTAAATGCACATCATGATAGAAAAAATTTTTTTTTATTACTTTATAGTCAAAATTATAAAATTACCTCTAGAAGTGTATTATAATGTGTCAACCAATCTGGCTTCTAAGGCACACATCTAACACTTGAAACATCAAATTAAGATATTTCTTTTAACAAGAAGATAAGCTCATCTGCTCAAAAGCTTCCATCAAAGATGATTCCAAAGCTTCATCGACATTTTTTCTCATTAAAGGAGCTTTGTACTTTAATTTTTATTTCTTTTTTTGTGTTTATTGTATCTAGCTTTAATAGGATTTTGAAGCAGAGGGAAAGGCCTATCCAACCTAAAAATTAGATTGTAAGCCAAGGATTGACTGAAGAATTGGTTGTGGTTGATGAACCAGTGTAAAACCAACTAGATTTTGGATAGTAAGCCCAGAAAAATAATCCGACTATAATTTTGAATAGATTATAGTAAAATTTTTAAGTGGATCATAGAGAGTAGATGTAGGTGCAAGGAGCACTGAACCACTATAAATTCTTTGGTGTTTGTGATTGTTCTCATCTCTTACTTTTCATTACATTTATATTTCTACATACTTAGTTATGTTAGATAACAATACACCTCAACACTTCACTAGTTTTAAAAATAGCACATATCTTGCTTGAATTTTAAAAAACCCAATTTACCCTCCTTCTTGGGTTGTCTTGCTGGGCAGCAAGTGATATCAAAGCCTGGTACTCACCTCATTTGATTTAACAATCAAGAGTTAAGATCAAATGACAACCTATATGATGAGTGCATCTCTTGCTAAAGAACAATCAACCAACCGTCCATCCTTGTTTAATTGAATAAATTATACTTATTATAAAGCATGTTAGATATGTGTGCCCTAGAAGCCAGATTGGCTGACACTTGTAATACACTTCTAAGGGCAAAATTATAATTTTGACTATAAATAATAAAATGAGTTATTTTCTATCACAGTGTATACTTGAAAGTATCTATGATACATCCCTTGAGTTAATGTTAATGATAGTTCATATTTTCAAGAGTTTAAAATTTAACACATGAATGTTTATTATTAACTCATAAAATGCTCCCAACCATAGGATCATCATGAGGATGGTGATTGATCCGAAAGGTTGGTGTACGATCGCTTCTTTAGGATAGATGAGTCTTAAGTCTACGATGTAGAGACACCAGAGTAAGAGTACAGGTACTTATTAGAGAATGAGGGCACTGAGCGTGACCACCTCAAGTAGTCATCAGAAAGTCTACCTTCTCATCGATGACTAGCTCGAAGCTGCAGTAGTGTATCTGGTTCTTTGATCTGAGGTGCATCGATAGTTTATCTTGAGGGTGTTATAGTTTGACTACACCATAACTCAATCTTCTAGCCATTCAGAACCCTAAGGTGTATGTTGGCTATAGCATGTTCATTGTAGGAATTGGATTACACGAATAGAGAATCTATCTACCTTGGTAGATGAAAAGTAGCCCTATGATGATCATGAGAATCAAGTCCATAAGCCCATGGCCATGGCAGAGTGAAATAATAAAAAGTATTTCTATTAGGGTTTTCACATTGGACTTGAATCGAATGATTAATTCATATGATGGATATAAGGGTTTGACGAGATCACCTTAACCCTAATTCGATCGGGGCTCAAGATAGAGAAACTTAATCACATAGGTAACTGCATCGAGAGGTTTATTTTTAATTCTGATGGATTGCCACCATATGCTGCTAGGTGTCACTGGTGGATTTTGAGAGCAATTAGAATGATTTGGATGATCGATCATATTAGTTGTCTGAATAAAAAATATTCTGATCCATTGAAAGGTATTTCGATGATATCGATGATAGAGATCGTGACATATCCCATTACCATATGAAACTGAACCTAACTGGATCACACAAATAAGGGTTTGGATCTGGATATCATCAATTAGACTAACTCAGTTCAATTATTTTAAATAAGATTCAATTAGATTCAAGAAAATCATGCTAGCACACGATTGAGCCTAATATTTTTCTTTAACAATCATAAAAGCTTGTCTCGACTGAGCCAAAAATGTTTGTGCTCACTTAGGACATTTTACTTGGTCTGACAGAAGCTTGTCCAAGTTAGAAAAGGATTGTCTTAATTTATCAGATAAATTTGAGACAACACCTACCATTTTTCGTCACTTACTAGACACTTAGACATCTGCCCATGTGTCTTGCACCCATAGGAGAGAACTTTGATCCTTGTCCTCCTACTAAAATGTAGAGAGACAAAGGGCACACGCCTCGCCCATGTGGATAAGGATCAGAGTCCCATACAGATGGAACTCCAGTTGCTTCAAGGAATCAAACTTGATGGCGCCAAAGAGTCTTGTTTGACCCAATCTTGGCACCATCTAAGGAGAATTTTGAGAGACTCTAATCTGATTAGATTAGATGATTTCATCCCACCAATCAGATTCAAATCTAATTGCACAAAGGATCATGGTTGGTCGGGATGATGTGGCACTGCATGGCGTAGTAGGGTCTATAAAAACCCTATCTACGCCTAGGTTGAAAGAGCTTCTACCTTAGCCCACACCACATAGGCCCTCTCCCTCCTTCTCCATGCTATCCTCTAGTCCTCTCTCTCGTCTTTACACCTAAGAGGATTTGGGCATGAGTTAGGTGCGATCCAAGCAAGTGAAAGATGACAGGAAAGGAAGAAGGCAACACTGCTGCAAGAGACAACGGCTGATCTTCAAAAGCTATTTTGAAGACCTTCAAGATCATATTCAAATCTGATTTTTGAAGGATAGATTGAGAAGGAGAAGATCTAGATCCTGCTCGAGTGGATACCGATAGAGGTTAGGTGCTTGCATGGCTACATCCAAAACCTCAGGCAAACATCGGAATCATCATAGGATAATAGGATTACCTATAACAAAGGTATAATTAAATTAGATTTAGTTTTATTTTATTTTTTTTATTAGATCATTAAGATCAGATCTGAAGAGTCTTAGATTTGATTAGGATCTTAGAGAAAAAAATTTGAAATATCCCTCTTGATCCAATCATATCTTAACGAACCTGCATCGGGAAAACAGATTTTTTCCTTCAACTGGTATCAGAGCTAGGTTCCAAAATTCATTAAATCTAATTTTATTTTAATTTTGATATAATAATTAGAAAATTTTAGATATCACATGAGATGTAATTAGATCTAAAATTAGAAAATTAAAAATTAAATAATCTAGATCTAAGATGTATGAGATGCATGACTAGACTAGGAATATATTTATTCTATGTGTAGTCTAACATGATCATAATTTTAATTTTATTAATTATAATTTTTAGATCTATTTATTTACTATTTTTTGATATTATAAATATTATAATTAGATCTAAAAAATAAAAAATCAATTTATTTAATTTATTCATGTGAGATATGATAGATGCATGTTTAGACTAGTTGTAGAATAGTTCTACAAAATTATCTAGAATAAATTTTAATTTGATATGATCAATTTTGAATCTTATTTTTTAGATATTTATGAGATAATTTATATTTAAAAATATATATAATATAATATATGATATGTATGCAAAATATGTTTTTAAGTTAGATTAATTTTTATATATATAATATATATGTAAATCTAACTAGTTTTATAGATTTATCATATTTCTGATTAAGGTGTTTCCCTTGGCCATCCAGTCATAAGAATGAAGTAGGGTTTAAAGATCCTCTCATTCCATTCGATGGGATGTTCTTATGATGTGTAGGGATGCTGCGTATTCATCCTTAATCAGAAATCAAAAACTTATTTTCTATAAAATTCTAGATCCTGAAATCCTAGGATTTTATTTACATATTTTATTTATGAACTCTAAACTTAATTAAGAATTAAGATTATGAAATATATTAGGTCTAAAATTAAAAATTTTTATATCTAAGATATATTCATAAAATTGGGTTCGAGCTTGGTTAGCTCAATTAGGTCTAACGGTTGATCAAACCAAATCAAGAGTCGATTAGATGGGATCAAGAGTGCTTAAATTGACCAACCTAATAGGATTAAGTCTGGGTCAAGATCGAGTCACATGAGTGATCGATCAAGTTAAGACCTAATTAGGCTCAGTGATTAGAGTTTGGATTGTAGGCTAACCCAATTGGTTCTGGCTCAACAATTTGGTGTCTAAGGTAAGTTTGGTAGATACGATCAACTAGTTTTTAATTGAGAGCTACTCAACTCGAATGCCTTCTTATTGAATTAATGGCATATCCCTTCCACCGATCTCACTTACCTGGCCATATTTGTCAACTCAATCCTGATCTAAGATGGCTAATAATCTGAGCTAACCCATGTCACTAGGTTAGTCATAATGGTTATGGCTATGTCAAGTCAAGTTTAAAGAGACCTAAATCAAATCTTTCTAAGAAAAGATTAAGTCTAAGATCTTCCGTCATTGTAGATATGCGGACCCTACCTAGGGTTGATTGTTCTTGACTAGTCACAGCTGTTCAGTTGCATCGGTAAGATGCAACCATGTCTATTAGGCATTTGATGCTATGAGCTGGAGGATAGATTGGGCTCAATATTTTGGATATGGTGAAAGACCCAATTAGGAATTCAATCTATGCAAATGGTGGGTCTGACTTAACTAAGAAGTGGATCAATATTCTGGGCATGGTGAGATTCATGAATTAGAGATCAAGCTTGGGTGCATCATGATTAGAGAATCATTGGACGAGAGTTATTCACTCATTGGCTAACCCATCACCAATAACTGTTAGGTGAGATGATGAGTAAGTTGGTGGGACTGCACCACCCTCTAGAAATCAGTAATCGTAGAGATTTTTTCATCTCTACAGAGAGATTGTAGTGATCCAAAAAAATTAAATCTCTAAATAAATTGGTCAAGTCTTAATTACAAAAATCTAACTAAAAACTTTGACTCTCTACAAGAAAAAGAAAAATGTCTACATCCAACCCCCTAACCCGTATCCTGGACACCCATAGACTGATCGGACCCAATTATAAGGATTGGCTCTGAAACTTCAAAATTATTTTGGATTCTAAGAAGTTGAGTCATGTATTGGACCAGGATCTTTCAATCTTACCAGCTCGTCTGTCCGTTGAATAGACAGCGTCTCTTGATAAATGGACGGATGAAGATAACATGGTCAGATACTACATGTTGGGCTCAATGTCTGATGAGCTTTAGTACCAACATGAAGATATCAAGATTGTCTACCAAATGTTGGCTCACCTGTAAGAGTTATTTGATGAATAGAGTCATGCAGCCAAATATTAGATCACTAAATTATTGTTTAAGGCTAAAATGCATGATGGGCCTTCAGTCTAAGATCATTATCTGATGATGATCAAGGACTTGGAAGAGCTTGAGAAGCTCGGAGTGAAGTTAGATCAGGATCTACAGAATGATATAATTCTGCAATCCTTGATTGATGCATATGGGCAGTTCATCATGAACTACCATATGCATAAACTTCAGAATACTCTGGCCGAGCTTATGAATATGCTGCTTACTGTTGAGCTTTCTATGAAAGGTTCTAAAGACTCAGTACTTGCTATAGAACGGACTTCTTTCAAGAGAAAGTCTTTTGAAAAGAAGAAGAAGTCTGTGGAAAGGCAGAAGGTGGAAGGTGGAAAGAAAAGAAAAGCAGAGCTGAAGAAGAAGGCCACTGACAAAGAAAAGTATTTCCATTGTAATATTGATAGCCACTGGAAGTGGAACTATCCTACATACCTGGCCACCTTAAAGAATAAGAAAGAGACTGGTCCTTCTGGAGGTATGCTCGTTATTGAATCTAATCTTATGATTTCTTCTGCATCCAATTGGATGCTTGACTCTGGTTCTAGTGCTCATTTGTGCACTTCCATGCAGGGTCTTGAGAATAGTAGGAGGCTGAGGGATGACGAGATGATCCTACTTGTCAAAAATGGAGCAAGGATTGCTGCTGTGGCTGTGGGAACCTACCCTCTTCGACTACCATCTGGCTTAAATTCAGTACTTACGGATTGTTATTATGTGCATGCTGCAAGAAGAAATTTGATTTTTGTTTCATGTTTAGCATATGAAGGGTATATAATTAGTTTTCTTAAGAACCGTTATAATATTTTTTATGAAAGAAATAAAATTACAAGTGGTTTCCTCATTAACGATCTCTATCAGTTACATATTGATGTATCTATCTTTAATATCGAGCAAAATATGAATGCCATAAGATCAAAATGATCCAGGGATAGTCCAAACGATACGTATCTATGGCACCTAAGGCTAGGTCATATAGCAGAAGATAGGATTATCAAATTGAAGAAAATTGGACTATTGAGTCCATTGACTTTCGAGTCGTATTCAATTTATGAATCATGTCATCATGGCAAAATGACTAAGCTCCCTTTTGTAGGACGTGAGGAAAGGGCCACTGATCTACTATCCCTAGTACATACTGATGTGTGCGGCCCATTTGATGTGCCGGCTAGAAGTAACTTTGATTACTTCATAGCCTTTATCGATAATTTATCTTGGTATGGGTACATGTATCTTATGAGACATAAGTCTGAAGTCTTTGAAAAGTTTAAAAAATTCAGACATGAAGTCGAAAAGCAAATTGAAAAATTCATTAAGATTTTTTGATCAGATCGAGAAGGTGAATACCTTAGTCAGAAATTTTTGAACTATCTCAAGCAAAATGGCATAGTCTCTCAATAGACTCCATCTGGATTACCTCAACTTAATGAAATTTCAGAATGGAGGAACCAGACCCTATTAGATATAGTCTGATCCATGATGAGCTTCACAGACCTCCCTAATTTTTTTGGAGACATAATCTATTAACTGATATATATTTACTGAATAGGACTTCCTCTAAAACCATTTCTACCACACCATATGAGATATGGCATGGTAAAAAACCAAGTCTGAGTCATCTCAGAATTTGAGATTATTTGGCTCATGTCAAAAGACAACAAGCTGGATAAGTTAGACTATAGATATTTTAGAGCTCAATTTATAGGATATCCTAAAGAGTCATTAGGATATTATTTCTATATTTCAGAAGACCACAGTGTGATTATGAGTTGGCATGCTATTTTTCTTGAAAAATAGTTTATTCAAGATGGTGGCATTGGAAAGTAGATCAAGCTCGAGAAAAAAGTCTCATAAGAGCAATGAGCTAAGGACCCCATGGAACCAAATTAGGTTAAGCCAATACAATCACCACCTCCTCTACCTCATAGATTGAAAAGGATTTTCCATCCTCTTGAGAGGTACTTAAGTACTATTTCAGAGGAAGCAGAAGAAATGTTTTTGTAGGTAATGGGGTTCATGGTAATCCCAAAATCTATGATGAGACGATATCAGATATCGACTCTAAGAAATGGTTAGAGACAATGAAGTCAGAAATTGACTCAATGCACTCAAACCAAGTCTGAACCTTGGTAGATCCATCAGAAGATATAGTATCTATTGGGTGTAAATGGATCTACAAGAGAAAGATTGGTGCAAATGGAAATATGGAGACATTCAAAGCTAGATTAGTGGCAAAAGGGTATAGTCAGTATGAAGGCATTGACTATCAGGTTACCTTTCATCAGTAGCTATGCTAAAATCCATCCACATATTGCTTACTATTGCAGCTTTTTTCGATTATGAAATATGGCAAATGGATGTGAAAATGGCATTCTTAAATGGATACCTTGAGGAAGATATCTATATTGAACAGCCGCTAGGTTTCACATCCAGTGATGCTGATCGTAAAGTATGCAAGCTGTAAAGATCAATATATGGACTCAGGCAAGCATCTTGGAGCTAGAATACTCATTTTAATGATGTGATCAAATTATTTGGTTTCATTAAAAATGAGGAATCATGTATTTTTAAAAAGGTCAGTGGGAGCGCTATTGGCTTCCTCGTACTGTATGTGGATGATATCCTCCTTATTGGAAATGATATTCCTATGTTGACCATAGTTAACATGCAGTTATCTAAAAAATTATCCTTGAAAGATCTAGGAGAAGCATCCTTCATTTTAGAAATTAAGGTCTATAGAGATAGATCAAATAGAATGCTAGGTCTTTCATAAAAGATGTACATAAAGGAAGTACTAAAAAAGTTTAGCATGGAGCATGGAAAACTCCAAAAGGGGATTGGTATAGACATGGCATTCATCTCTCCAAGAAAATGTGTTCCAACACATCAGAGGAGATTGAACGTCTGAGAAAGATCCCTTATGCTTTAGCAATAGGGAGCCTCATGTATGCCATGTTATATACACGATCTGATTTAGCCCATGCTGTGAGTGTCACGAACAAATATCAGTCGAATCCAGGTGAAGAACACTGGACTTCTGTGAAATGTATCCTTAAGTACTAGAGAAGAACTAAGAATATGTTGTTGATTCTTGGTACTGGAGAACTCCAAGTCCGGGGTATATAGACTTGGATTTTATGTCCAACATAGATAATCAAAAGTCGACATCTAGAAGTCTATTTATAATAGTGATGCTGTCAGTTGGAAGAATTTCAAGCAGACAGTGATAACATATTCCACCATGGAAGCAGAATGCATCGCTGCATCAGAAGCTATGAAGGAGGCATTCTAGTATAAGAATTTTACCACAAAGATTAGAGTGATGCCATCGGATGCCATTCCCCTATACTGTGATAATAATGGCACCATAGCCCTTGCTAAGGAGCTGAGGTCTCACCAAAAATCCAAGCACATCGAGCGGCGATACCACCTCATCTGCGATTACCTCGAGAAAGATTATATCGAGGTCAAGAGAGTCGACTCCATAGATAATGCGACAGACCCACCCACAAAGCCGTTGGGCCAACAGAAGATCGAAGCCCACCTTCGGAAGATGGGATTTAGATTTATAGCCAATTGGCTTTAGGTCAAGTGGGAGTTTGTTAGATATGTGTGCCCTAGAAGTCAGATTGGCTGATACTTGTAATACACTTCTAAGGGCAAAGTTATAATTTTAACTATAAATAATAAAATGGGTTATTTTCTATCGTAGTATGTATTAGAAAGTATCTATGATACATCCCTTGAGTTAATGGTAATGATAGTTCATATTTTCAAGAGTTAAAAATTTAAGACATGAATTTTCATTATTAACTGATAAAATACCCACGACCGTAGGATCATCATGAGGATGGTAATTGATCTGAAAGATTGGTGTATGATCGCTTCTTTAGGGTAGATGAGTTTTGTGTCTATGGTGTAGAGACATCGGAGTGAGAGTACAGGTACTCATCAGAGAATGAGGGCACTGAGCGTGACCACCTCGAGTAGTCATCAGAAAGTCTACCTTCTCATCGATGATAGGCTCGAAGCTGCAGTAGTGTGTCTGGTTCTTTGATCTGAGGTGCATCGATAGTTCACCTTGAGGGTATTATAGTTTGACTACACCATAGCTCGATCTTTTAGGCATTCGGAATCCTAAGGTGTATGTTAGCTATAGCATGTTCATTGTAGGAATTGGATTGAACTAATAGGGGATCTATCTACCTCGGTAAATGAGGAGCAGCCCTATGATGATCATGAGAATCAAGTCCATAAGCCCATGGCCATGGCAGAGTAAAATAATAGAAAGAGTTTCTATTACAATTTTTACATTGAACTTGAATCGAATGATTAATTCACATGACAGATATTAGGGTTTGACGAGATCATTTTAACCCTAATTCGATCGGGGCTTAAGATAGAGGAACTTAGTCACACAGGTAACTATGCTGGGAGGTTCATTTTTAGTTTTGATGGATTGCCACATGCTGCTAGATGTCACTGGTGGATTTTGAAAGCAATTAGAATGATTTGGATGATCGATCATGCTAGTTGTCTGAATTAGAAAAGTTTTGATCCATCGAAAGATGTTTCGATGATGTCGATGATAGAGATCATGACATATCCCATTATCATATGGAATTGAACCTAACTAGATCACACAAACAAGGATTTGGATCTGGATATCATCAATTTAAGTAATTCGATTCAATTGTTTTGAATAAGATTCAATTAGGTTCAAGAAAATCGTGCTAGCACATGATTGAGCCTAATGTTCTCCTTTGACAATCATAAAAGCTTATCTCGACTAAGCCAAATGTATTTAGACTCACTCAGAAATCTTTACCTGGTCTGATTGGAGCTTATCCTAGTCAGAAAAGGATTGTCTTAATTTGTGAGATAAATTTGAGACAACACCTTGAAGGAAAAATCCTGTTTTTCGAGTCAAGTTCGCTCAGATCTAATTTGACCAAGAGGAATATTTTAAAAAATTTTCTCTTAAATCTAAATTAGATATGAAACTCTTTAGATCTGATTTCAGAGATCTGATAAAATAAAAATAAAATAAAATAAAATAAATCTAATTTAATTTTACCTTATTGTAGGTAATCCTATTATCCTATGATGATCCCAGTGTTTGCCTGAGGTTCTGGATGTAGCCACGCAAGCGCCTGACCTCTACCGGTACTCACTCGGATAGAATCTAGAGATCTTCTCCTTCTCAATATATACTCTAAATATCAGATTTGGATTTGATCTTGAAGATCTTCAAAACACCTTTTGAAGATCGGGTGTTGTCTCTTGCAGCAGTGCTGCCTTCTTCTTTCTTGTCACCTTTCTCTTACTTAGATCACACCAAACTTGAGCCCAATGCTTCTTGGGTGTGGAGAGGAGAGAGAGGATCTAAAGGTGGCATGGAGAGGGAGGGAGAGAAGTCTTGTGGCATGGGCAAATGGTAGAGAATCTGAATCCTAGGCGCAGATAGGGTTTATATAGACCCTGCTGCGCCATGCAGTGCCACATCATCCCAGCCAATTATGGCTTTTTGTGTAATCAGATCTAAATTTGATTGGTGGGATGACATTATCTAATCCAATCAGATTAGAGTCCCTCACAAACCTCCTTAGGTGGTGCCAAGACTAATCAAAGAAGACTCTTTGGCACCACCTTAGTATGAAGCAACGAGCAACTAGAGTCCCATCTGCATGGGACTCTAATCCTTATCCACTTTGGGTGCATGCCTCCTTAGGCATGTGCCCCTTACCTTTCTACTATTTAGCAGGAGGATAAGGGTCAAAGCTCTCTCCTATGGGTGCATGACACATGGGCAGATGTCTAAGTGTCAAATGTCAACATTTGACCAAAGTCAAAAGACAAGATTTAGCAGGTGATGGAAAATGATAGGTGTTGTCTCAAATTTATCTTATAAATTAAGACAATCATTTTTTTAACCTAGACAAGCTCTAGTCAGACTAAGTAAAGGTTTCTGAGTGAGTCCAAATATATTTGGCGTAGTCAAGACAACTTTTAATGATTGTTGAAGGAGAATATCAGGCTCAATCATGTGCTAGCACAATTTTCTAGAACCTGATTGAATCTTATTCAAATCAATTGAATTGGGTTAGTCCAATTGATGATATTCAGATCCAAACTCTTATTTGTGTGATCCAGTTAGGTTCAGTTCTATATGGTAATGGGATATGGCGTGATCTCTATCATCAACATCATCGGAACACCTTCCGATAGATCAGAACTTTTCTGATTTGGATAACTAGTATGATCAATCATCCAAATCATTCTAATTGCTCCCAAAATCCACTAGTGACACCTAACAGCATATGGTGGCAACCCATCAGAACTGAAAATGAACCTCTCAGTGCAATTATCTGTATGATTAAGTTCCTCTATCTTGAGCCCCGATTAGATTAGGGTTAAGTTGATCTCGTCAAACTCTAATTTCTATCATATAAATTAATCATTCGATTCAAGTCCAATGTAAAAATCCTAATAGAAACTCTTTTTATTATTTCACTCTACCATGGCCATTGGCTTATGGACTTGATTCTCATGATCATCATAGGGCTGCTTCTCATCTATCAAGGTAGACAGATCCCCTATTGGTGCAATCCAATTCCTACAATGAACATGCTATAGCCAACATACACCTCAGAGTTCCGAATGGCTAGGAGATCGAGTTATGGTGTAGTCAAACTATAACACCCTCAAGATGAACTATCGATGCACCTCAGGTCAAAGAACCTAACACACCACTGCAGCTTCGAGCTAGTCATCGACGAGAAGGTAGACTTTCTGATGACTGCTAGAGGTGGTCACGCTCAGTGCCCTTGTTCTCTAACGAGTATCTATACTCTCGCTCTGGTGTCCCTACGCCGTAGACTCAAGACTCATCTATCCTAAAAAAGTGATCATACACCAACCTTCTGGATCAATCACTATCCTCATGATGATCTTATGGTCGGAAGTATTTTATGAGTTAATAATGAAAATTCATGTCTTAAATTTTCAACTCTTGAAAATATAAACTATCATTACCATTAACTTAAGGAATGTATCACAGATACTTTCAAATATACACTATGATAGAAAATAATTTATTTTATTATTTATAGTCAAAATTATAATTTTGCCCTTAGATGTGTATTACAAGTGTTAGCCAATCTGGCTTCTAGGGCACACATATCTAACAAACTCCTACTTGACCTAAAGTCAATTGGCTACAAATCTAGGTTCCATCTTCTCAAGGTGGGCTTTGATCTTCTATTGGCCCAACGACTTTGTGAGTGGCTCTACCACATTGTCTGCAGAATCGACTCTCTTGACCTCGACGTAACCTTTCTCGAGGTAATCATGGATGAGGTGGTATCACCGCTTAATGTGCTTGAATTTTTGGTGAGACCTCGGCTCCTTAGCAAGGGCTATGGCACCATTATTATTGCAGTATAGAGGAATGGCATCTGATGGCATCACTCTAATCTCTACGGTGAATTTCTTGTACCAGAATACCTCCTTCACAACTTCTGATGCAGTGATGCATTCTGCTTCCATGGTGGAATCTGCTATCATTGTCTACTTAGAACTCTTCCAACTGATAGCACCATCATTATAAATAGACTCTTAAATGTCAACTTTCGATCATCTATATCAGACATAAAATTTGAGTCTATATACCCCTGGACTTGGAGTTCTCCATTACAAAAAACCAACTACATATCCTTAGTTCTTCTCAAGTACTTAAGGATACATTTCACAAAAGTCTAGTGTTCTTCACTTGGATTCGACTAATATCTGCTCGTGACACTCATAGCATAGGCTATATCAGGTCATGTACATAACATGGCATACATAAGGCTCCCTATTATTGAAGCATAAGGGATCTTGCTCATACGTTCTATCTCTTTAGGTGTGCTAGGACACATCTTCTTGGAGAGATGAATGCCATGTCTAAAGGGTACCAAACCCATCTTGGAGTTTTCCATGCTAAACCTCCTTAGCACTTTCTCTATGTACATCTTCTGTGAAAGACTTAGCATCCTATTCGATCTATCTCTATAGACCTTAATTCCTAGAATGAAGGATGCTTCTTCTAGGTCTTTAATATAGAATTCTTTAGATAACCATATTTTGACTATGGTTAACATTGGAATATCATTACTAATAAGGAGGACATCATTCATGATAGTATGAGGAAGACAATAGCACTCCCGCTGATCTTTTTGAAGACACATGGTTCCTCCTCATTTTTGATGAAATCAAATAATTTGATTACATCAATAAAATGAGTGTTCTAGCTCCAAGATGCTTACTTAAGTCCATATATGGACCTTTGCAGCTTACATACTTTATGATTGACATCACTAGATGTGAAATCTAGCGGTTGTTCCATATGGATATCTTCCTCAAGGTGTCCATTTAAGAATTCCATTTGGACATCTATTTGCCATATTTTATAATCGAAATAGGTTGCAACAGCAAGCAATGTGCGGATGGACTTTAGCATAGCTACTAGTGAAAAGGTATCCTAATAGTCAATGTCTTCACGATGACTGTATTCTTTTGCTACTAATCTTACTTTGAATGTCTCCATATTTTCATCTGCACCAATCTTTCTCTTGTAGATCCATTTACACCCAATAGGTACTATACCTAGAGAGAGATAGGATGATAAGGGATAGGAAGGAAATACACTGATTTGGTTTAAGTTGGTTACTTTGGAGCTTTGAAATTTTGCTTTGAGCTCTCATTGATTTTTCTGGCAAATTGAAAATAACCACACTCAAAGCAGTAAAAGAGCCAACCATAAATTACTGAAATAAAAAAAAAAGAAAAAAATGATCAAAACTAATAAAGAAAAAAATAATCTATCTAGTAGATTTCTGATTTTATAGTCTTCAGCTTGATTTTTCTTTGAGTTCTAAAAGTGGATCAATCCCGGTGCCACTTCATATTGGAATACTTTCAATGTTTGATCGAGTCTTCTTTAATTTGACAATTGCTCACTTTTTAATAGTCTCAAACCTATTTTCTACAGAATATTCATATAATGGATTGTCAATAATATCAAATTAGAAAAAATAAGTTTGATTATCATCAGTTAGTTTAGTATCTTTGAAAACATTAAAAGTAACTTGTTATCATCTTGGACTCTAAGAATTATTTGTTCTTGTTGAACATCTATTAAAGCTCCTCCAGTAGCTAAAAGGATGCCCTAAAATAAAGGGTACATCATAATCCTTTCTTCCATATCAAGACAATAAAATCAACAAGAAAAATACATTTTGTTTTACTTTACCAAGACATCCTCCATATACCTCTTGGATATTTGATGGATCTATTGGCTAATTGAAAGAGTAATTAGTGGTAGGCTTAGTTTTTCTCTTAAGACGCTAGCTTCCTAAAAATAGAAAAAGTCATGAAAGATTAATCTTGCTCCTAAATACACATAAAACTTAATCAAACTAACAATCACAAAATAAATGCAGGGGATAGTAAAACCTTCTGGATCTTTTAATTCATGTGGTAATTTATTTTGAAGTAATTGCTGAGCATTCCTCATTCAAAATTTATTCTCTCATGCTTCTTGCAGCTTTTTCTATTTGTAGATTTCTTTAAGAAACTTGGCATAACCTAGGCATTTGAGTAAATAGCATCTACAAAAGGAATATTAATATGTAAATTCTTTAGAATTTTAAGAAAAAGTTAGAAAATTATTCTTATCTGGATGCTGTATTTGTCTCTCTGGGTATGGTAGTGGTGGCACATAGGGCTTCACATTTGGATCAGCAAACCATATACCTGGAGACCATCCATCTACTGATTGTTTTAGTGACTAACGAATTTTAGTTGATGGTTCCTTATTTGTAGTTGGCAT
>QRFJ01002002.1:0-15598 GCA_006176705.1 Cocos nucifera | reverse complement strand
GGCTCTTCAGTCTCATTTCTTCTGATGTGGCTCCTCCAGCTTTGTACCACTTCTTAGGGTGATAGCATTGACTTGCTCCCTTGGATTTGGTCTCCGTATTGCTTGGGCAAGGATCCTTGAGGTCTCTCGGAGATTATCTTAGCCATTTGACCTATTTGCATCTCCAAGTTTCGAATTGCTGCTGTTTGGTCCTATCTAAGTTTGGCTTCCAAATTTTTTATAGTTGCTTCTTGGTTTTGCATAAATTTGACCATCAGCTCTTCCATGTTGGACTTCTTTTCAGGTACTTGGAATCCCGAGGGTGGCTGTTGTGCTGCATTTTGATTACTCCATGAGAAATTTGGGTGCTGCCTCCACCCTTGATTGTATGTGTTGGAGTAGGGATTGTTTTGTTGCGGCCTGAAAAAATTACCAACATAATTAGCTGTATCAGTTGCTTTAGCAAAAGGATTACCTATCTGGCAATTGCTCGTATCATGTCCTCCTCCACACAGGTCACAAGTAATGCTCTGAATATGCATAGCTGTTCCCTTTAAGTTGTTGACTTCGGCTCTAAGGGCTGCAATTTCAGCTAGTAAGGTTGGCACGCAATCTACTCCCTGCACAGCTGCTAGTCTTTTTGGCATCATGCATTCTGTCTGCCATTGATAGCTATTTGATGCCATCTCATCGATCAGATCAAAAGCTTCTTCCTCCATTTTTTGATTAATGGTTCCTCCTGCTGCTGCATCAATCATAGAATGATTAGTAGGAGATAAACCATTATAGAAAGTTTGTACCTGAAGCCATACGGATAGTTGATGATGTGGACATCTCCTCAGCAGTTTCTTTGAAATGCTCCCAAGCCTCATATAGTGTCTCCATGTCCATCTGCATAAAAGAAGTGATATCGTTGCGCATCTTGGCAGTCTTGGAAGGTGGAAAGTACTTGGCTAAGAATTTTTGGGCTAGGACATCCCAAGTTGTGATAGAACCTGTAGGAAGAGAATGAAGCCAACTCTTAGCTTTGTCCCATAAAGAGAAAGGAAAATAACCTTAATCTAATAGCATCATCCGACACCCCATTAATTTTAAAAGTATCACAAAGTTCAAGAAAAATTAGAAATATGGGCATTCGGATCATCATGCACGTGTCCACTGAATTGGACAGTTGATTGAATCATCTGGATCATCATGTCAGTTTTATTTCGAAGTTGTTTGCTCGTACAGGCGGTCTCCTGATGCTCGAAGCTGCATCGACTATAGATGGTGTGATGTAATCATTTAATGGATGATGTACTGGTCGAATAGCTTCATGCTGTCCTTCGGTCGCCATATCCAATCCTAGATTGATGTCGTTAGGATCTTCAGCTGCCATGTTTCTCTTCTTGTTGTAGTCTTCTAATAGGTCCTTTCAATTTCTGGATCTAGAAGGTAGTAAGTTACTATGTCCAGTACGTGTCATGCACTGAACAAATTTTTTTTTAAATTAATAATAAAAATTAAAAATAAATTTCTAAAGTAAAGCTAGGATCAAAATTTTAATATTATTTTAGACACAATCCCCAACAACAACACCAAAAACTTGATGCGTGCTAATTTATAGCTATGGCAAGTGCACCAGTCGATCAAGTAATAAAGTGAATGAGTAGAGTATCGTCCCTAGAGGATTGGAAAATAAGTACTGAAAAGCTCTTTCCTATGCTTTATTTAGAAGATCGATTTATGAGAATAAGAAATTAAAGAATAAAATAAAGAAATAATTAAAAATTTTTAAGAAAATAGAGAGAGTGTAAATTATTAGGGTTTTAAACTTAAGAGCAATGGATTACTAAGGCAATCGGTTCACCAACTCAGTCAATACAATATTCAGATTTTTAGATTAATTTTATTTCATGTGACGGTGGAGTCTCCTAATTTATTCACTATCCTTTGGTCCAGGCATAGCAAAACTATTAATATTTATTAATTATCCTTTGGTCCAGGTGTAATTTAAATAAATATTAATGCATTAAGTTTTGTGAAACCCTCTAATTAAAATACGCTGCGTCCAAAGCGCACTAAAATTTCCGCATGCATATGAATTCTAATTTGATTCATAATACAAGGTATATAATCAAGAAGCAATAACATAGATGTACTTGGTCTGTAACATCTATGTTCATCAGATCAATTAGAAGATGGCCAGTAATCTAAAAGCATTAAGATCAGATTTATATACTCCTCATGAATAAAATTTAAAAATAATCATACTGAATATTGCATCAAAAGAGTGGCTACACCTTAGCCTTAGTAAAAAAAAATTTAGTTCATGGTAACAAGTTCAAAAACAATAAATAAAATATAAAGCATAGAGAAATTAGACTATTTGATTGCTGAAATTGATTCTCTATTACTCTTGATGTGGAGAACTTGGTGAAGAAGAAGATGCTCCTTGATCGATGTCTTGATTGTCGAAAAAAAATCAAAAACCCTTTTTTTATTTCTCACAAATCACTCTTCTCTTTCTACCTCTCTCCTCTCTTTTTCTTTTTATTTTTCTTTTTTTTATCTCTCTCCCTTTTTCTCTTTTTTTTCTATCTCTCCCTATCTCTCTCTCCCCTCTTTATCTCTCTCTCTCTCTTTCTCTCCCTATCTCTCTCTCTTTTTTTCACGACAACAATAGGTTTTTTATAGATGAAGAGTTTGATTTCCCCCAAAATCCATCAAAAATTAGGTTTAAGACTCCCAAAGCAACTCAAATTAAGATTTGGGTAATTCTGCCCGTTAGATGTTGATCAAACGATCCAAAAATCATTCAAAAACCTCTTAAAATAACCTAGTCAAGTTGGATTTAATATCTACCGTTGGATCAACCATTGGATCAAATTTGGGCCTTCCAATCACATAGAAAGAAGCCTTTTGATCTTTAGTTTAACGTCGGGATGAATCTCAGCTGTTAGATCTCGATCGGGAGCTACGGATGCCATCCATCAGCACCTTCGTTTCGGCCGTCTGATCGAGTTTCAGTGAAAACCACCCATTGGATCAGCCAAAATTTCCAAATTGCCCTCTGTGGACCATGTACAAGCCCGGTGTTGCGTGGACCACCACGTTCTTCAGCCAATCAGAGCACTTTTCCTAATGTGAAATGCCCAAAATACCCTCTGGTTGGTCCACCGTGCACCACGAAAAATGCTGACGTCATCCTGACGTCAGCATTGCATCGACGGGTTGGTCTATTATTTTGGTCGAACCAGGCCGAACCACTGAACCAATTTTCTGAACCGATTTGAATCGAATCGATTTTTTTTTTTTTTTTTAAATTCAATTTTGGGCTCGTTTGAAGTTCGTTTTGCTTGAAATTTATTTCATCTGAACTAGAAAAATACGATCTTCATATTGGTGGCCTTCTTTCCTACATAAGATTAATAAAAATATCAATTTCTAAAAAAATAGATTAATTTATTTTATAATTTAATACTTTTATTACTATATTTTTACCACTTATCACACACCACAGCCAATCAGTGTCTCTTTTGCCAAGTGAAAATACTAGATTGCCCTATGAGCAGCGATAAATTTTTGTCGACTTTTTAAGGGTCTAGGTTCGCCACGTGTCGTGCCATGATTCATCGATTTCTATTGAGCTGGCGGTCCACGTCTGGATCATGGACCAACTGATGGCTTCAATGGCTGAGTCGGCTGTGATGGATTGGCTTGGCTTGGTGGCTTGGCTTGTGGAGCCAGCTGAGCCATTTTTTTTATTTATTTTTTTATTTATTTTATTTCTTTAGAAATTCATATCTTCTTCGTTTTAGCTTTATTTTGCTTCAAACTTATTTCATTATGATCAAAAAAATGAAGCTCTTTCCATTGATTATAAAATTTTATTTTTTAATTTTTATTATTTTTTAATTAATTTTTTAATTAATAAAAATATGAATTTCTCAAAAATTATATATAAATTGATCATTAATTCTTAAAAATTAATATAAATTAATTAATAAATTAATACTTTTATTGATGAATTTATGATACTTATCACACCCTCCAACTTAAGCTTTGCTCGTCCTCGAGTAAAGAAAGAATTTAATTTAGATCAATTACCATATTTTGTTGAGATCCTCCTTCATAAGAATAAATCTAGGGTTTAAGATCAAAAGTTTAGACAGTATCACTAACTAAGTATTGAGTTTCAGAAGTAAATTTTATGGTAGATTAATCAAAAACTTTCTTAGAGTTCATCTAAAGATTTTCAGCACTTTGTTTCATGAATACTAACTTAGCATTTGGGTGTTGATTCAAAGGACAAACGAATCTTCTTTTTATCACCTATTTTGGTTAGTTTTTTATATACTCCCAAGTTAAGTGCATGAATTAAGGTAGCTTTCACACTGCTTTTTTTTTTTTTTTTTTGAAAATTATGCTGAGCATCCTGGCCTTTCCTTCACCGTTTGATGTGAACTTCTACACTTGACTTAAGGTGCAGAGTTCTAGTTTAGGGCAATCCACATATACTCTATGTTTTGCACTTTTTTTTTTATTTAAGCAGGTAGCTCTTTCCTTAAATTCAAGTTTCTTTAATTGAAGTATATATAAACCATCAATTTTTAGTGATAATTGAATCCTCAATTTAGCCTTATAATCAACACCTACTGTGCTTCATTAGTGTGCATGTGCAATTAGAAGTGCTGTTAGCCTTTAAATGACCTAAGTAGGCTGCTAATGGTCTGACCAAGTAATCTGCTTCTTAACTCGCTACCATTATTAGTTAATACTTTCTAACTTTATTACTTTTTCTAGTTTATTTTGCTTAAGATTCTCTTTCCTAAAATATGGTTTATCCAAAAATTTTCAAAATAGTTTTATTATTATTATTTATATATATTATTTTATTTATTTTATTTTATTTTTTTATTTTTTATTTTTATTTATTTTATTTTTTATTTTTTTTATTTTTATTTTTATTACCCCCAACTGAATTGACATTGTCCTCAATGGAGAGGAAAAATAAATAAAAGGGTGTAAATTATGTTTATTTATTTAGCATGGGTCTTGAAGCTTATGATCCTTCTCCAGCTTTTTGGTCCTTCTCCAGCTTAGCCTAAAAAAGAAAAACTAAAAAGAATAAATTAGATTCAAGAAGTATTGGGTTGCCTCCCAATAAGTGCTAAGTTTATTATCTTCAGCCAGACAAAATGCAGTTTAATTCATTATGGTTCTATTAATTATACTTGATCAATATTTTGATTTAATGATATCCCTTCGATATATGGTTTAAGCCTTTGGCCATTTACCTTAAAAAAATTTTTAGTCCTGGGATCATAGAGTTTGATTGCACCATGTGGGAATACATGATTAACTATGTAAGGTCCATCCCATCTGGATTTTAATTTTTCAAAAAATAATCGAAGCCTTGAGTTAAATAACCAGACTTGTTGATTTGGTTCAAAGGTTTTCCTTGAAATATGTTTATCATGGAAGGCTTTCATTTTCTCCTTATAGATTTTTGAATTTTCATAAGCTTCTTGCCTTAATTCTTCTAATTCACTCAATTGTAACATCCAATTGGAACTAGCTTGGTTTAAATTAAAATTTAATTATTTTATTGCCCAATATGCTTTATGTTCAAGTTCTACCAGAAGGTGACATGCTTTTCCATAGATTAATCTATAGGGAGACATTCCAATAGGGGTTTTATAAGCTGTCCTATAGGCCCATAATGCATCATCTAATCGATCTGACCAATCTTTTCGATCAGGCCTAATAGTCTTTTGTAAGATATTCTTAATTTTCCTATTAGAGACTTCTACCTGGCCACTTGTTTGCGGATGGTATGGTGTAGCTATCTTATGTGTCACCCCATATTTTCGTAATAAAGTTCGAAATTGGTGATTTGTAAAATGGGTACCTCCATCACTAATGATAGCACGTGGAAATCCGAACCTAGAAAAGATATTCTTCTGAATAAATTTTAAGACTACTTTATGATCATTGGTTCATGTTGCTATTGCTTCAATCCATTTAGAAACATAATCGACAGCTACCAAAATGTATTCAAATCCATTGGAAGGTGGAAAAGGTCCCATAAAATCAATTCCCCATACATCAAAAATTTCTACTACTAAGATGGGGTTTAAAGGCATCATGTCTTTCTTTGAAATATTCCCTAAGGCTTGACACTTAAAACACTCCTGACTAAAAGTATGGGCATCCTTAAATAATGTTGGCCAATAAAAACCACTCTGCAATACTTTGGCCATAGTTTTTCATCCAGAAAAATGTCCTCCACAAGCAAGGGTATGACAAAATTGTAAGATACTCAATTGTTCAGATTCAGGAACACATCTACGAATGATTTGATCAGCACAAATTCTAAAAAGCTCAGGATCTTCCCAAAAATAATATTTGATTTGAGCAAAGAATCGATCCTTTTCATTCTTAGACCAGCCATCAGGAATTTATCCTATGACTAAGTAATTGACAATATCTGCAAACCAAGGAGTCTTTGTATGTGAAACTATTAACAATTGTTCATCTGAAAAAGATTCTCTGATTGATATAGGTTCACTATCTTTAACTAGGATCCTAGACAGATGGTCTGCTACAATATTTTTAGATCCCTTCTTATCTCGAATTTCAATATCAAATTCTTGTAGCAGTAAGATCCATCTAATTAATCATGGTTTAGCATCTTTCTTTGAGAGCAGGTATCTCAAGGCTGAATGATCCGAAGTAAATTATGATTTTTGATCCTAATAGATATGATCTAAACTTTTCTAGGGCAAACACAATGGCTAGCAACTCTTTTTCAGTGGTGGTATAATTCATTTGTGCTTCATTCAGAGTTCTACTGGCATAATAGATCACTACAGGACATTTGTTTACCCTTTGGCCCAGGACAGCTCCTATGGCAAAGTCTGAGGCGTCGCACATAATTTCAAAAGGTAGTGACCAGTTAGGAGGTTGTATGATTGGAGCTTTGGTCACATAGCTTCTCTTAAGATTTCATAAGCTTTAAGATAATTTTCATCAAAGTTAAAAGAAACATCCTTAGCGAGCAGATTACACAAAGGATGAGAAATTTTAGAGAACTCTTTGATGAAGCGACGATAGAATCCTACATGGCCAAGAAAAGATCGAATTTGTTTGACAGAAGTGGGAGGAGGAAGTTTAGAAATTAGTTCAACTTTAGCTTTATCTACCTCAATCCCTTTCTTAGATACTATATGTCCTAAAACGATCCCCTCTTGAACCATGAAGTGGCTCTTTTCCCAGCTTAACACTAGATTAGCCTCAATACATCATTTTAATATTTTCTTCAAATTATTGAGGCAACTCTCAAAAGATTCTCCAAAGACTGAAAAGTCATCCATGAATATTTCTAAGAAATCTCCTATCATGTCTGAAAATATTGACATCATGCACCTTTGAAAAGTCGCAGGTGCATTACATAATCCGAATGGCATTCTACGAAAAGCAAAGGTTCCATAGGGACATGTAAAGGTGGTCTTTTCCTGATCTCCTGGATAGATTGCTACCTGATTGTATCCTGAGTATCCATCTAAAAAGCAAAAGTATTGTTGGCCTGCTAGTCTTTCTAGGATTTGATCGATAAAGGGTAAGGAAAAGTGATCTTTTCGGATGGTTGTATTGAGTTTTCTATAATCTATGCAAACACGCCATCCAGTAGAAAGTCGTGTTGGTACTAAGTTTCCATGTTCAGTGCGGACAACCGTGAGTCCAGATTTCTTTTGGAACAACTTGTGTGGGACTCACCCAGTGGCTGTCAGAGATAGGATAAATAATTCCAGCATCTAACCATTTAATTACCTCTTTCTTGACTACTTCTTGCATGTTAGGGTTAAGCCATCTTTGCATCTCTCGAGTTGGTTTGGCATTATCTTCTGTATAAATATGGTGCATGCATATTGATGGACTAATTCCTTTTAAATCAGCGACGGTCCAACCTATGGCCTCCTTATATGTTTTCAGAATATTTACCAATTGGTTTTCCTGTTCAGTAGTTAAGTTGGAAGCAATTATTACTGGTAGGGTTTTCTTTGATCCTAAAAATACATACTTAAGTGATTCAGGTAAAGGTTTTAGTTCAAGTTGTGGTGGGGCCTGAATTGAAGGACGTAATGGTTCAATTTTTCGCTCGGATAAGGGCTCAACTTTCACTGACCAAGGTAATGAATGTGATGGTTGAGGTGAATTAAGCAGGGCATTTACTTCCTGGGTTTGAGTTTCTTCAGTGGGTTCATCATCTTGCAGTAAATCTAAGGAGGAATTAGATTCAACTATTTCATCTACCTGATTGATTACAAAGCAGTCTTCCTCCTCTTGGGTGTACTTTGGGGTATTAAAAATATTAATTCTTACTTTTTGATTCCAAAAGAAATGTCCATAGCTCCCATGTCTTACAGTTGATATTGGCATTGGCAGTTGCTAAGAATGGACGTCCTAAAATTATGGGAATTTTGGTTCAGCTCTTGGGATGGTTCCATGTCAAGTATGAGAAAGTCTACTAGGAAAATAACATTTGTCTACTCTAACTAGAACATCCTCAATCAAACCACGTGGTGTTTTTATAGATCTATCAGCTAATTGCAAAATAACTGATGTGGGTTTTAATTCTCCAATCTCAAATTTTTCATAAACCGAGGTTGGAAGTAGGTTCACACTAGCTCCTAAGTCTAGTAATGCTCGGTTAAAGGTTATACCTCCTATAACACATGAAATTAAGGGTGCACCAGGATCTTTCATCTTTTGAGGTATTGGATTTAACAGGACCGCACTTACATCCTCAGATAGCATAACTCTTTTGGTGGTTCGTGGCTCACGCTTTTGGGTGCAAAGTTCTTTAAGAAATTTAGCATAGGCTGGGACATGCTGAATTGCATCGAGGAGGGATAAATTAATATGAACTTGTTTAAATAGTTTCATTAGCTCCTTGTTGCGTGCTTCTTCTTTTTACGAGAAGAGCCTACTTCTAAGGCCGAAGGGAATAGGGCTTTGGGTTTATAGGTCTTAGGTAAATCATCTATTTTCTTCATTTCTTTATCTATTTTATCAGTACAAGTTCTAAGCTCAGGTTCTTCTATATGATTAGTTTCAGTACTAATAACCTCTTCTTCAAATTTTTCATCAGTATTAGACCCTATCACCTGGTCTTGGTATGGGTCCTTAAGAATCCTACCACTTCTAAGTTCAGATATTGCTTTAGCATTTTCTAATTAAGGATTCTTAGGTGGAATGTTAGATGGATGAGTAAATTCAGGTGGTTGATAGACATTGGATAGATTATTTTTAGAATTTGCAATTGGTTGGCTTGGTAATTGACCTAGTTCTCTTCTCATGCTAGACTCAGCTAATTGTCCCATTTGAGCTTCTAGTCTGGCGATTGATTGTTGTTGGCTTAGAATTAATTATTGAAGTTGATTGAATTTATCGTCGGCTAGATTTGTCTGTTGAGAAGGTGGGTATGAGGGCTGATTATAATGCAGTGCTTGAGAAGACTGCCTAGGCTGACCCTTATTATAGCCATAGTTCTGGTACTGGGGCCTATTTTGATAATTTTGAACTGGTGGGATTTGGGTCTGAGCCTGAGTCTATTGTGGTTTCTAAGAGAAATTAGGATGGTTTCTTCAACCAGGATTATATGAATTTGAATATAGGTCATTAAGTGATTTGGAGTAACCTTGAGCAGCTTGGACTTGTTCTTGGATAAGAGGTGGTAATTGTGCAACTGTGGGACATTCACTTACATGATGTGTTGGGCTAGCACAAATAGAGCAAATCTCTTGGTAATTAGAAGCTGGTGTGTATTGTGCAGGAGATTGTTGACCTAAGTTTAGAAATTGATCTAATTTCTAGGCAATAAGATCAATTTTATCTAATTTTTATGCTATTATGTTCATGTCTGCCTTAGAATTGAGTTCTATTTTGATCTCATAAATTTCTGTCTATTTTTGTTGAGAAATTGATCTTTCATAAGAGGATAATGAAGCATGGTTAATAGAGTTTTCACTTAAAGTTTTGAATAAGGTATATGATGAGTGCTAATCTATAGCTATGGCAAGTGCACCAATCGATCAAGTAATAAAGTAAATGAGTAGAGTATCATCCCTAGAGGATTGAAAAATAAGTACTGAAAAGCTCTTTCCTATGCTTTATTTAGAAGACCGATTTATGAGAATAAGAAATTAAAGAACAAAATAAAGAAATAATTAAAAATTTTAAGAAAATAGAGAGAGTGTAATTATTAGGGTTTTAAACTTAAGAGCAATGTATTACTAAGGCAATCGGTTCACCAACTCAGTCAATACAATATTCAGGTTATTAGATTAATTTTATTTCATGTGATGGTGGAGTCTCCTAATTTATTCACTACCCTTTGGTCCAGGCATAGCAAAACTATCAATATTTATTAATTACCCTTTGGTCCAGGTGTAATTTAAATAAATATTAATGCATTAAGTTTTGTGAAACTCTCTAATTAAAATATGCTGAATCCAAAGCGCACTAAAATTCCTGCATGCATATGAATTCTAATTTGATTCATAATACAAGGTATATAATCAAGAAGCATTAACATAGATGTACTTGGTCCGTAACATCTATGTTCATCAGATCAATTAGAAGATGGCCAATAATCTAAAAGTATTAAGATCATATTTATATACTCCTCATGAATAAAATTTAAAATTAAAAATAAATTATACTGAATATTGCATCAAAAGAGTGGCTACACCTTAGCCTTAGTAAAAGAAAATTTAGTTCATGATAACAAGTTAAAAAATAGCAAATAAAATAAAAAGCATAAAAAAATTAGACTGTTTAATTGTTGAAATTGATTATCTGTCGCTCTTGGTGTGGAGAACTTGGTGAAGAAGAAAAGAAGCTTCTTGATCAATATTCTGATTGTCGGAAGAAGAAAAGAAAAAAATTAAAAATCCTTTCTTTTCTCTCAAAAAATCTCTCTTCTCTTTCTACCTCTCTCCTATCTTTCTCTTCTTTTTCTTTTTCTTTATTTTTTTACTATCTCCCCTCTCTCTCTCTTTTTTTTTCTTCGGTAACAACAGACTTTATAGGCTGAGAGGTGGATTTTCCATCGAAATCCTCTTAAAAATTAGGTTTAAAACTCTCAATATAAGTCAAATTAGGACTTTGGATGATTCTGACCGTTGGATGTTGATCAGGCGGTCCAAAAATCGCTTAAAAACCTTTTAAAATATCCCAAATCAAGTCAAAATTCATGGCAGTCGTCAGATCAATTGTTGGATAGAATTTGGGCCATTAGATCACTTATAGAGAAGCCTCTGATCTTTAGTTTAAAGTTGGGATGAATCTCAGCCGTTGGATCTCAACCGAGAGCTATGGATGTCGTTCGTCAACGTATGCATTTCGGCCGTCTGATCAAATCCCAATGAAAGGTGCCCGTTGGATCAGACAAAATTTCTAAATTGCCCTCTATAGACCATGCACGAGCTCAGTGTTGCATTGACCGCCGCATTCTTCAGCCAATCGGAGCGCGCTTCTCCATGTGAAATCTCCAAAATGCCCTCCAATCGGTCCAACATGCATCGCAAAAAATGCTGATGTCAGCCTAGCATCAGCATTATGTTAGTGGGTTGATCTACTAGGTGCGGTCGAACCGGATGATCTGCTGAGCCAATTTTTCTGAACCGGTTTGAACCGAACCGGCTTCTTTTTTTCTTTTTTTTTTGAAATTCAATTTTGGACTCGTTTGAAGTCCGTTTTGCCTAAAATTTATTTCATCTAAACCAAAAAAATAAGATCTTCATATTACTGGTCTTCTTTCCTATATAAGATTAATAAAAGTATCAATTTTTAAAAAATAGATTAATTTATTTTATAATTTAATACTTTTATTAGTATATTTTTACCACTTATCACACCCCCCAACTTAGTCATTGCTAGTCCCTTAGCAATGTTTTATTTAATACCATGTTTCAATAAGATTATCCATCAAAAAGATAAAATCTAGGACTAAAGGTCAAAAAGTTTAGAAAATACTGCTAATTAAGCATTGAGCTTCAGAAGCAAATTTTTCAGTCAATACAATTAAAAACTTTCTTAGAGTACATCAAAGATCTATAGCACTTGTGTTCGTGATGACTAACTTTAGCATTTCAGTGTTAAATTAAAAGAACAAAAGTATCCTCTCTTATCACCTATTTTGGTCAATTTTCTATACATTCTCAATTTTATACTCATGAATTAAGGTAGCTTTCACACTGCCCCCCTTTTTTTTTTTGCTGTGCTGAGCATCCTGGCCTTTCCTTCACCATTTTACGTGAATTTTCATACTTGACCTAGGTGCAGAGATCCAGTTACTAGGCTTTGGGCAATCCACATATACTCTATCTTTTGCACTTTATTTTTAGGCAGGTAGCTCTTTCCTTAAATTCAAGTTTCTTTGATTAGAATGTATATTAATTACCAATTTTCAGTGATAATTGAATCCTCAGTTGGCCTTATAATCAATACCTACTTTGCCTTGTTAGTGTGCATGTGCAATTAGAAGTGCTAATAGTCTTTTGAATGACCTAAGTAGGCTGCTAAAAGTTGACCAACTAATCTTACTTCTTTAACTCGTTACATTCATTAGCAGATACTTCTATCTTTTATCACTTGTCCAGTCTATCTTGCGCAAGATTTTCTTCTTGACACATGATTTTTTATTTTTTATACCCCCAAACTTATTCTACATTATCTTAAAGGAGAGAAAAATAAAGAGTGCAATAAAATATAGGAAGGAATACACCTAATTTGGTTTAGTCTGGTTCTTTGAGGCTTTGAATTTTTGCTTGAGCTCTCATTAATTTTTCTATAAAATCGAAAATACACACAAAAGCAGTAAAAGAGCAACAATAAATTGCTAAAAAATAAAAGAAAAGAAAAATAATCAAAACTAAAAAAAAAGAAACAACCTATCTTGTAGTTCTGATTTATAGTCTTCAGCTTGACTTTCTTTGAGTTCTAAAGTGGATCTTGTAATTGAAATGCTTCCTTCTCCTTCTCAAAACTTTATTAATATAATTTTTCAGTCTGTGACCGTTTACCTTGAAGGTACCTTTTGATTCATCAAAGACCTCTACTGCTCCATATGAAAATACCTTAGTAATTGTATAGGGACCTGTCCATCTTGATTTTAGCTTTTCTGGAAACAAATGTAGCCGTAAACTATACAAGAGAACTTGCTGTCCCTCATGGAATTCTCTTTTTACAATATGGTTATCATGCCATTTCTTAGTACATTCTTTGTAGATCCTGGCATTCTCATAAGCATGGTGGCGAAATTCATCCATCTCATTTATTTGCATTAACCTGTTCTTTCCTGCATCTTGTATATCAAAGTTAAGAATTTTCATGGCCCAATATGCTTTATGTTCTAACTCAACAGGGAGGTGGCATGCTTTTCCAAAGAGTAGCCTATATGGGGACATACCAATAGATGTTTTATATGTAGTTCTATATGCCCACAATGCATCATCTAATTTCAATGACCAGTCTTTCCTAGAGGCACTTATAGTTTTTTCTAAAATTCTTTTTAATTTCCTATTAGACACCTCTACTTGACCACTGGTTTGTGGATGATATGGGGTAGCTATTTTATGAGTGACACCATATTTGTTTAACAGATTTTCAAATTATTTATTACAAAAGTGTTTACCTCCATCACTAATGATTGCTCTAGGAGTGCCAAAACGTGTAAAAATATGCTTTTTCAAAAATTTGACAACCCTAAATTAGTTGGAAAAAGTTGGAAAAGGTGCTGCTTCTATCCATTTTGAAACATAATCTATAGCACAAGTATATATTGATTTGAAAAAGAACTAGGAAAAGGTCAAAAGAATATTCCCAAACATCAAAAATTTCACACACAAGTTTAAAGGCATTTCATGTCTTCTAGAGAGATTTCAGTTCTTTACATCACAGAAAACAAGTTGAGCATCTTAAAAAGAGGTATAAAACTATGAAGAACTTAAGTTTAGTTGGCGAAATATCCCTATCTGCAAGATGAATTTTTCCCCTTGACTTTAGATCAATTGAAGTTTGTTAGATATATGTGCCCTAGAAGCCAGAATTGGCTGACACTTGTAATACACTTCTAGGGGCAAAATTATAATTTTGACTATAATCAATAAAATGGGTTATTTTCTATCACATATGTGTATTTAGTGTCTGTGATACATCCTTTGAGTTAATGGTAATGATAATTCATATTTTCAAGAGTTGAAAATTTAAGACATGAATAATCATTATTAACTCATAAAATGCTCCCGACCATAGGATCATCACGAGGATGGTGATTGATCCGAAAGGTTGGTGTACAATCGCTTCTCTTTAGTAGATGAGTCTTGAGTCTACGGTGTGGAGACACCGGAGCGAGAGTACAGGTACTCGTTAGAGAACGAGGGCACTGAGCGTGACCACCTCGAGTAGTCATTAGGAAGTCTACCTTCTCGTCAATGACTGACTCGATGCTGCAGTAGTGTGTCTGGTTCTTTGACCTGAGGTGCATCGGCAGTTCACCTTGAGGGTGTTATAGTTTGACTACACCATTACTCGATCTCCTAGCCATATGGAACCCTGAGGTGTATGTTGGCTATAGCATGTTCATTGTAGGAACTGGATGGCATCAAGATGGAATCTATCTACCTCGGTGGTAGAGGAGCAGCCCTATGATGATCATGAGAATCAAGTCCAGAAGCCCATGGCCATGGCAGAGTGAAATAATAGAAAGAGTTTCTATTTAGATTTTCACATCGGACTTGAATCGAATGATTACATCATATGACAGAGAACTAGGGTTTGACGAGTTCACCTTAACCCTAATCTGATCGGGGCTCAAGATAGAAGAACTTAATCACACAGGTAGCTGCACCAAGAGGTTCGCATTCAGCTCTGATGGGTTGCCACCATATACTGCTAGGTGTCACTGGTGGATTTTGGGAGCAATTAGAATGATTTAGATGATCGATCATTCTAGCTGTTCGAATCAGAAGAGTTCTGATCCATCGAAAGGAGTTTCGATGATGTCGATGATAGAGATCATGACATATCCCATTACCATACAGAACTGAACCTAACTGGGTCACACAAACAAGGGTTTGAATCTGGTGATCATCAATTGAACTGATCTAGTTCAATTGATCTGAATGAGATTCAATTAGGTTCAAAAATCGTGCTAGCACTCGATTGAACCTAACGTTCTTCTTTTACTATCATAAATAAGTTGTCCTGACTGAGCCAAAGGAGTTTGTGCTCAATCAGAGGCCTTCACTATGGTCTGACTGGAGGTTGTCCAAGTCAGAAAAGGTTGTCTTATTTTGTAAGACATTACCTGCCATTTTTGGTCACCTGCCATTTCTTGTTCCTTTGACTTTGGTCAAAAGTCTGACCTTTGACTGGTCAAATGTTGACCATTGACACTTTGACTTTTGACCACATGTCATGCACCTATTGGAGAGCTGGTGGGGGCCTGTCCCCCTGCCAGAACCTGGCAAGGAGGAGGGCGCACGCCACCCTAGGAGTCCCTAGTTGGACAGGGACTCCATCTCCTTTTTGGATTCCAATTAGAGTTCTCCTAAGAACCAACTTTGAC